>JARHVA010004137.1:1477500-1625000 GCA_037957365.1 Torreya grandis
TTGGAATTAATGCTTGATACAAACATCTTTAGCTATCCTTAAAATCATCTTAAACCCTCAATTCATGATCATGGTCATTCATGCCTAGTGTTTTCCTAATAGGACACTCGCACCATAATAAGGACACTAGCACCACATGGCACCAGTGTCCCCAAGATGGTGCCAATGTAATTTTCCATATATTTTCCCAAATGGATATCTTTTAAAAATTATAACCTCCTATGTTTGGCCTAGAAATATTTTATCATCTACACAAGCATCAGAATAGTATAAATACATGACCTTTAGCCATATAACCACTAGATGGAAATTAGATGCAAAATACACATTCTAACTCAGAGCAAGTTGAGCACAATTAAGGTTATCAATCCTTATTCTTATTTACTTATGCATACTACCATCTATAGTAATCCTAAGCTTAGATTATCCATGTTTTTAGTTTCAAGCACATTCGAGGCACTCATGGCCACTATCATACTAGCATCACTTACACTTGTAATAACACTTAAGTGGGGATAAATATATCGAGCTTGATCCCTCCTTATAGTATTGGTATATAGTAATCTCTTCATAGTGAGGTCTTGAGGATGTCCATTCTACCTTACTAACAAACACACTTTTTAGCTCATGCCCTAGTTACATGGAAGATTAGGGTTTGAAAAATAAATTAGTCATTATATGAAAAATGCAAGGTTATATAACTCATGAGCATAGGAATAGACCCCAAATATCCATACATAAGTGTACATATAATCTCGAGATAGTCATGCATAGAGGACACTACCACTAATATCAGGATACTATTGCCACTTTTTTAATTATTTCACTACTATCTAACTGTGGTGATACTATCTAGGAGGGATTTTGACATTGGGATCTAGTTGAAAACACTCAAACCAACTTCCATCTTAGTTTCTAGCACCCAAACCATTTGTATTAGGTGTTTTCTAACTAAGTCATTACTTGCACTATTTATTACTATTTTTATAAAAGTCAAAGTCAAATAATTCTATTAAAAATATATGATTGTATTTATTGCATATTATTTTACCTAATTTAGTGTACTAAGCACTTTAACAAACATAGGATTTACATATACTAAGTCCTAAAAGGTTAAAAAATTTGGTGAACCTAACTTTATTTGAATTTAAACAAACCCAGACCCTAAATAACCCTACTCAAATATATATATATATATATATATATATATTCTAATTTTTCTTTTATATAATCATGACAGAAGAAGTTTATCACTTTTTTTTTAAATTTTAATACTTTTATTTATATGTGTGTTCCCTTTAATTTGGAATGAACTCATAAAATACATAAACACACACACACAGATATATATATATATATATATATATATATATATATATATATATATATATATATATATATATATATATGATGGTTTATATAAATTTAAATATATTTCATATTTCATAGCATGTTATCTTTATTTTATGTGGAATTACGTCAACAACCAAACCCTTACACACATAGAGGATTTAGTACATAAGCTAAAAATTATTTCTCAGGTTTCAATGCCATATTGTATGCATAGGAAATAATCTCTTTCTCCTCCTCATCTCCATGAGGGTGATAGATAATTTCCATCTAACAAGGTCCATGTTATCACTCCTTCATGAGATAAAGCATCATATACCATTATCATTATTCCCCATACTTAGCCTATTCACACCTCATCCCTATAGGGTGTGTGCCTATATGTGAGACTTTAATGGATCAAATTATTAGTATGAGTAAGATAATAAAATATTTATATAATCAAAATTAGTTATTAATTGAACATGTCATATTATTGGCAAATCACATTACATGTACATAGTCTTTAGAATATTCTAGCGTAAACCATGTATATGCATCTACACCTAGAAAAGTTGTTTCTATCACTCTTTAATATCCAAATCATAAATCAAAACAAAGTACATATATAACTAGTGATTAAAAAATCATTCAAATATAAAATAATATTTAAACCAAGGTACTAAGGGAAATTATTAAATCTAATTTGATCAACCTACCTCCTCTACACCTAGTGAGGATATCTAAATATTATTTTGCATATCATAGAATGCATGGGCACCACACCAATTCATGTTTATCATTAAAAATTAAAATACAATAGATAATGTATATAGATGACTCACATAGTGACACATCATCCACACAACATTTAATGGCACATATACAAATTTAAAAAGGGTCAAAATTATAAACAATATAAAAGTGGTTACCAAAACATTACTCAAACCAATAAAAGGGTCACACAACACAATCATATTAAGAAAAAGTAAAACAAGAGTAGACAAAGAAATTAAAATATACAAATATACCTCTCCCAAATAAGGCTCAAATTTCAAATAAATATGGGTTTGGTCAAAAATATCTACAATAATTTGATTATCTTGGTCAATATTTGGGTAGGTCAGAGGCATCACTACTCCTACTCTAGCAGTTGATAATGTTGGTCAATAGGGCTTAGGATTTATTGAACATAATAAGGAAAATTATTCATATATATAGTTTATCAAATAAAAATATCTAGATACATAGGACATTTTATGGAAAGAGCAAACACTTAAGTTGCAAAATGAAAATCATGCTAAGTCAACAAGCCTTCTCAAAAATAAATTTATAAAAAAAGAGCCTCAAAAGAACCATATGCCTAAAATAAAGATATTTTTATAGGAGAAAATAAAAATAAATATTCCAAAGCATAATTTAAAAAGGTGAAATCCACAATATGAAGTAATTCCCTCTAGCATTCTAGGTTATTATGAATCTGATGATGAATAATACTAAAATTCCTACTTTAAAAACATTATACTATAGCATAACATTCACACTGTACGAGAGATTACTATTAAATTTATAAGTAACCCATTTAATATGTACTAAAATTTAAGGAACTGCTCAAATAGTCATGTGCATGTGAAGTGCTTAAATTCCCAAAAATAAGTCTTCACACAAACACTTCCTACTCCTGCCCTCACTCAATAATCAACTTAGGTCTGCTCATTAATTGAGTATTGACCCATGACCATAAGGGTCCCATAATGTGTGACCCATGAAAATATTATTCATTTTACTAGCATTGTGTGCAAGTCAAAACATGCAAGCCTCTCTGAATTTGAATAGTGAAGGAGAAAACTACACGGGAGTGGTTCTAGATCATGAAGGGCATGCTTAAGATCTCTCATATTCTTGTATTATCTTATTCAAATAACTTCCTATAAATCAAATCATGAATTCACAATCCAAAAAATAGAGTTACCATATGTTCCTTTGTAAAATGCATATTTTGATCTCAAAATCTGTAGTGTTCTCTTCACAGACCAACAGAAGTTCCAAATGAAGGTACAAATTGTGAAGACAATCAAAAGGAATTTGGCACAAAAGGATATTAGGTCTTGTGCATTTTTATATAAAACCACCCTCAGGACCCTTAATAAAATCATATCCATACTACAAATCTAAGTGTCTATATGACCTTTAATGTGTAGTGATGCACAAGACTTTACAAATATGGCTACGTGATAACTCCATTGCTTGCATAGGAAGATGAGGTAAAACCCAATGATATGCTTATGTATCCACACATTTATATAATAACACAGGTGAATTAACAAGTGACTACCATAAATGTGAATAGCATTTGATCTTGATTACATATCAAGGGAACAAAATCAAAATTGAATGTAATGTCAGGGTAGTTGTCAGGTTATCAAAACATAGGCATATGATCTCTTCTAACAAAGATTCCAATTACTTCTCCACATCAATATTAAATTTTTAAAATACCCTAATAGTGTGTGAGATTTAAATTAATGTCCCATGGTCTCCTCATTGCCTATAAAATCCTAGGTCTCACATTGTAAAATGGTCAACATTTTTTAGTCAAGCTCATGCTATTGAAATTTTCCCTCCAATAACACTTTTATTGGTTTAACCTTGTATTTTAATGATAAGTGAGTTCACCTACATTCATTTTTTTTGCATCCTATGTTCAATTTACATTTATTGATCTCTGTATGTGGGTAATGTTCACCCCTCTCATTGTAATCCATTCCCAACACCTCTATGTGGAACTTGGAACTCACTTGTAGTTCATATTCCATGTGCATTCAGTTCTTCATAGGCCATGCATATAGATAACATTTATCCCTTCAAATTTTGTGTTGCATTCTCATGCCTCTATGAAAAATACTTATGCATCTGAAGTGTCCATGGTGGAGTCTATGTGATATTATCTTGTTCTTAGAAATTGTTAGTGTGTCGAAGGTAGTAAGGGAACTCTCTCTATTCTTGGTTCATGTATACACCCTAAATTGGTAAAGAAACTACACATATCATGTCTTTTCACAATCCTCTTCATACGAGACCTTGATTGGAGAATATGTGCCTTGTTCACACTAGCCATGTCCTTTTTTTCTTATCTTGGTCTTATTTATCAATTTTTTCACCTTTATGTTATCTTAATGAACTGATATATACCCCTATAGACCCAAAGACTTGGCTTATGTCAGTGCCAGCCTATTTTTTTGAATCCCAAATAATAAAATTCTAGTGGACTATAGTACCCAACACTCCTGTTTGCACTGACACTATTGTTCAATGATCATTTTTCCTTAATTAATGGGTCTTGAATGCTTATTATCCTCTCCCTTAAGTTTTATTTATATTTTTTATGTTAATTGGTGTGAATAAAGCTCCCAAATTCAAAATAAAGAGTCTCCTATATAAAGGACTTTACAAGGCATTTTATTTTTAACACTTACTACTTTGGCACACTACATAATTAATATCAATCAATATTATAGCTAAAAATTATGCATCACACATAGATTTGCATACTTGATCAAGGAAGGGTCTAGGAAAAATTACATTCTTGCATTTACCATGCACATTGATTAAGCATGTTCCATAAGGGAGAACTATATTTTATATAAGACCCTAGCTTGAGGGTTAATGTAGGCAATGATCAGGATAGTAGGGGTTCTAGATCATGCAATTATAATTCCCTTAACCCAATTTTTACTTTTTAGCTTTTGACATGTTTGATATTTTATGTGTGTAGGTAGACCTACAGTTTGAGAAGAAAATAGGTCATAAAGTAGAATAGATAGGCGATCATGGAGAAACAAGGACACTTAAAGGACATTGATATCAAACCACACCAGAATTCAAAATTAGATATTGAAATAAATAATAGCACTAGAATTAAACAATAGTGATGAATTCTTTTATCTAGATAATAGTGATGGATGCTCTTAGTCAAACTAGGCAGTCATATCCAAAACAAATTTGAGTTATAGATTTGGAAATGAATCCTTATTCTTGACTGTTCTTGACTATTTTTGGACTATTTCAGAACTTGTAGATGATTGTTTTGCCTAGATAAGTCATTTATTTTCCCATTTAATTAATTTGGGTAAATTGGTATAAATCTATGTTTTACTTCACTTGACTATATTTTACCCATTTATCCAGCCCCTTTATTTTTTAGAAACTAATTCCTAGATTCTCAAAATAGAATAAAACATTTGGTGAACCTGACTTACTTCAAATAAAATATCAAACCCTAAGGTTTTCCTTCACATTTTTGTGCAAAAATTCAATTTCAAAATTCTAATTTTTGTATAAATTTTTGTACATTTATTTTATTCAAATTTATTCTAGAATTCAAATTATTGCAATAATTTCAAAATTCTAAAACTCTAACCCAAAACCCTAAATTACCAAACTAAGTCCTCAAACCCCAAGCCTTCATCCCTTATAATTTTTAGATAAATTTTTTGGAGTTTTTGTAAATTATTTGGAGTGTCTAAAATATTTTCAAAATCGCTATGTTAGTAGTAATTCTTACATTTATTTGCTTAATAGTAATTTTACATACTCTCTTTGGTGAAAGCAATAAAATTACCACTAAGGCACTTCTTCCCTCTCATCCTATAGATAAATTTCTAATTTTTTTCTCATAATTATGACAATGAAGAGACAAATTTGGAAAATTGCATATTAGCCAAAAATGAGGAAAATGATTTCATTTACAATGAAGACAATTACTATTGTTTTAATGAGGAATATGATTATGCATATGAAAGTTATAGTGAAGAAAAATTAGATGTATCTTCTTCTCTCAAACCTATCTCTTTTCTTCCCTCTTCCAAAGAAATTCATTTTAATAAGTGGTAAAGTTACTTTTCTCCTCATTCTCCTATGCAAAATACATGAAATGTAAAAATTAGTCATGCAATTCCAAGTGAACATCTCATTGGTGATAATTTTCTTACATTTGAACCTATTTTATTACTCTCTTTCGCTACTTCTATGTTTAAATTACAACAATATAAATGAAATAGAAACAAATTTCCAATGAATAGTTCAAATGATCAATCTCATTTTCTTAACTCTACTTTATCATCTCAAACAATGACAAAAGAATGTATAAATGATAACACTCTTACTCTTACTTATCATATTTCAAATGAAAATAATGCATGCACTCCATTAAAGGATAACATAGTTGCACATAGTTTTCCAATTTCACGTGACAATTTATTGCATATTAGAAAAGAATTAACATATTATCTTACACTTCTCCCTAGTGATAATGGAAGTGATAAAGACTATGATAGTGAAAATTCAAATGAATATGAAATTGATACTTCTACTTCTCTTTCAAATGAACAAAATTCTGATTGTGATAATACATGGACTAATGATTACTATTATGTATATAGTGATGAATAAAATGCATATCATACTTCTAACTCTTCTCTCACTCCTTCTCTCAAACATAATGTAGTACAACATTTTCCTTCTACTTCTATGCATGATTCTATTTCAAATGATACACATGTCAATGATAACATCACATCTTCTATTTAATTATAATGTGATTCACTAAATACTAAAGATACCAATGAATATCCCAAGCCACCCCCTACTACAGTAATACCTATTTCTCACTCTCCACCCAAAGAGAGTGGTATCCCACATCTTTATAGTAAGGTCCAAGTTACCATTCCTCCAAAGGTTCAAGTGAGCACACCCCCTATCTATGATCCAATTTCTAAATGTAACCTTCCCATGGCTAAAATAAATGATCAAACTAAACATTTAAATGAACCACTTCAAGATACTATAATATCATCCCAATAGATTATTTATTTGATGCATGCAGTTGGTGAATTACACGACCAAGTACACCTCCTTACTTTGGAAAACAAGGATTATAAGTATTGGATAGATGTCAATGACTTGCATGGTAACCCTCTTCTGAAAACATTTGTAAAAGCTTCATTGCCTAAGCACTTTTTACATACCATCATTTCCTCAGTTTGATGGAACTAGAAATCCATTCGTACACCTGAAATCCTTTCCAAAGGCTTTGCCATCTCATGTGAGTCCTTTGATTCTACTTAAGTTATTCCAACAGACATTAGTGCATAATGCATAAAACTATTTCCTTAATCTACTCCCTATTAATTCCTTTCATAAATATGATGAGTTAGAAAATGAATTTATCAAATATTAAATAGAAAACATGGACCCTCATGTTACATATGAGAAACATGTTGCATTGCATCAAAATCCTTCAAATCTAGTTAGTGATTATATCTTACGATTTAAGACTTGCATGTTACACTTGATCTATAAACCAGAAGATTTATAGGTTCAACATATATTTATTAAGGGGAATTTCCAACCCCTCCTAGAGCATATAGTATATCAGATATAGTCCTCTTTTAGGTACTTATGTTATACAATTTTAGCCTTCAAAAAGAAATTGGGATTGATTGAGTTAGATTTAGTTGATTGGCTTACTCTAGATTTCACAGCATTACCTCCATCTATTAATCCTAGCACATAACATCCATCATGTCCCAAACAAGATAGGATACCATAGATATAAAATAAACCAATTAATAATAGAGATCCAGTTTCTAGAGCACCACCTATAGTATGCACTACAAAGAATAGTAGTAGGGCACTACTACAATTTGATTCAAAGATGGATAGCCCATATGTCATATTATTAGCACTACTAGATAAGAAGTTAATCACATTGAATTTTACTCATTGATGAGATCCACATATCTTACATAGATATCCATATCACCCCTTTTATAAATATCATCATATTTGTGGACACAAAGATAATGATTGTTATGGACTTAGGGATTGTATTAATAAATGTGATGATAATGACATCATAGCATTTACACTACGGGAATCTATATATCATTCATCATGGATCTATAGACCTCATTTCTCTATCATTGAGCAATCCTAGGACATTCCTTCATACAAATCATCAGTTATTCATCATGAGATTAATATGGTTTCTAAGATACAACCTCATAGGATATCTCCTATCCCACCTACTCAAAGGGTTTGGAGACTAGTATAGTGAGAGGTTCTTACATATAGTAGTGTAGTCCATGGAGTACATATTATAGTTACATATACATATCCATCATAGTCACAAGCTTTTTAATAGAGTTTTTAGGCTCCTATCTCATGTAGCAACCCAATATGATTAATATTAGATAAACCCACATCACAAAGTACTACTCTAAATAGATATTCACTATATTTGAGTTTTGAGGGACATATTTCATGTATTAACCTATTATGATTGAGATTAGATGAGACAAAATAATAGGTTACATTTCCATCTTGATCTATTTCTTGGTCATATGCATCACATCAAAGGCCACATGGTGTTATTTCACCTAGCAATCAAATATGATTATAGATAGATGATCTTACTTCATAGCACATCATTTTAATTATGCATCCATTGAGGTTATATCTTATAGGGTCTCTAATTATAACTATAGTTAGTGCATTATAGACAACATCAGATACAGGTCATGTTCCTACATAACATGAACAATATGGCCACTTATTTAATTCGTCATCAAGGTTTAGATAGTGATATAGCAGCCATGCGGATGATATACACAAAGTGATATCTTACATCCCCTTATAATAACAAATAATGTTCCTATTTATAAATAACCATCCCTATCCAAACCAAATTGTCTAAATCTTGATATTACCAATATCCTATTTTACCAATCTTAAACTAATTCACTTTATCAAATCAATTTACCAATTATTAAAAAAAATACTTTTTACTCATATATGATCAAAAATAAAAATTAGCGTCATAATTGAACCTATCAATAATAATCAAATCACATCCCAAATACCATTTTACCAAACATATGCAAACTTAACATCAATGCCAAATCAACTATTTTTAATCAACCATTTACAAAAAATATACCTATATACTCCAAATTCCATAACATAATACACATGAGTCAAAATTAAACAAGTGTGTGTGTGTGTGTGTGTGTGTGTGTGTGTGTGTGTGTGTGTGTGTGTGTGTGTGTGTGTGTGTGTGTGTGTGTGTGTGTGTGTATGTGTGTGTGTGTGTGTGTGTGTGTGTGTGTTTGTGTGTGTGTGTGTGTGTGTGTGTGTGTGTGTGTGTGTGTGTGTGTGTGTGTGTGTGTGTGTGTGTGTGTGTGTGTGTGTGTGTGTGTGTTTGTGTGTGTGTGTGTGTGTGTGTGTGTGTGTGTGTGTGTGTGTGTGTGTGTGTGTGTGTGTGTGTGTACATACTGAGTTTTCAATACGTATATAACAATATCAAGTACAATCAGTCATTAATGGGCATTAGGCCCTCATTATTCATCTCACTCTCTCCACCAATGATAGTCCCAAAATCTACCCTAACACTCTGATGCAGGAGCATTTGCAATGGCTACCTGAAGACATGGTCATGATTAAATTCAAATTTCAAATTATTGTATTTTGCCTCCAAAATGTTGTTAAGGAGGAATAAATGTAAAAGGTAAAAGTAAAAAAAAGGTAATTGTTGGGCTGTTGAGGAAATAAGGGGAAAGTGGTTGAAATGATTTCAACCTTAGGATATTCTTAAAAATTACAAATTGTTTCTGTTTTTCCTTTAGCCTAAAATTGGGCATAGAAGTTAGAGAAGAGAATAGAAAAGAAAATTCATCAAAAAGAAAGAGAAGGAGGACAGTGGTACGTAGAATAAAAATGAAGGAGGAACTCCTTTAGGGAGAGGAAGAGAAGGTCTGCATAAAAGGAGTGTATGCATGTAAGTGAACGTAAAAAAAAAGGTATTTAACAATTCTTGACTGAGTCATACATGTAATTGTAATATGAAGTCTGCGTTTAAGATCAGCTTGTGGTAGATAAGTCTGAGTTTGCAGTAGATATGCATGAAGGAAAGTATTCCAATGTATATAATTAAGCTAATACATTTATGATGATCGATTCAACATATTTTTATTTGTTTAAGATATTGTGTGAGATCTTGTTATGTTTAGACTGGTCTGTACCTTCCAGCTTGTATGTATTGTGTATGTGGTAATGTAGAAGCCCAGCCATATATAGAACCACTATTTCCATTAGCTAGGCAGGCATTGGTACTACATCCAATTCTAGCCTACAAAAAGGTTGGAAATCCATCTATGGTTCTTTGTCATCAACTGTAATGTAATGTTGTAGATCTGAAGCAAGGAAGGGCCCTTGTGATTGTCATAGATACCAAATCTAGCTCACATTTATCTTATAGGATTCTATGAGGAGCATGAATTCACATTTTATGTTTCATCAATATCAAATGAGCTTAAAGTCCCTGTCAGGTAACTGAGAGAGGACAAGCTACATGGTTCAGCAGGCAGACTATACCACTTTAGAGAATTGATTACGAAGGATAATCCGACATATATATTTTTTTTGCTCAACTGTGATGTTTGCTATAACTTTGCTCTTGTAGATATGCTCAAGGCCCATATCATATATGGTGGAGTGGGAACAATCTAAGTGATTTGTGTTTGGCTGTGAGCTATGAACATTGGACATTTTCATGACCCTGCTCATGGTAGTATTCTGCATGGAGCTATCCATTATTTCAAGATTGTTGTGGCATTAGTATTTGATGCAATTCCAGAAGGTCTTCTAGCTATAGCCACTAACCTGTTGTAGGCATGGAACCAAAAAAGCATTCTAAAAGCACAAGAAACATTATCAGGCACTGTTGATTGTTGGAGCTAATACAAACAACTTTCCATCGATTTCCATGGATCATTATTTCACTTCAGCTATAACCGAAATACTCAAGGCAATAAGCTACAACACTTCTGCCTCAAATAGAAAATAGGGGGTTCATGTCATTTTTAAAAGTTTAAAGAGCTGATGGTGGAAAACAAATTCGTGAGGTCCAATTCTCCTTCATTGTTGATAGACTTTTATGAGCAACATCTTCGATACCTGTTAATGATTACTAGTTTCACGAGTAAGTTCAATGAGTTCTAGATTGCTGTCTATTATTCATGTCAATTGTTTTATACTCCAATTATTAAGTTTATACTAGGTGGAGCATATGGTTCTGGGCAGATTTGGTGTATGCATTTCCTATATGTTAGTGGAGCTTGTCAATCATGTCTCTATATTTTATCCTGGAACTTATACAGGGATGATTTGTGACAGTATTTTTGTAGTATGCTTCTTCATAATTTGTATACAATACTAATAATTATGAAGACTCCAGTCAGTTATGAGACGGTCTAAATCTATGAACAATGAAAGACAAATAGTAGCTTCATCATTTGGGAGCAGAGCAGGCTGGCTGGCATCATTTGGTATTAGAGCTTGAAGCTCTTGGGATCTATTGAAGAAAAGGTATGAGAAATCTATGTTATTTTAATTGAGTTTATTTTGTTTAAGAAGTAATAGGTGAAGAGGAAGGTTTAAAGCCATTGAGGCTTAAGAGGAGGAGAAGAAGCCAAGGAAGGCTTAGTAAAGAGCCAAGAGAAGCTCAAAAGTAAGAGAGAAATTAAATGCTCAGGAGAAAGATCCAAAGCAAGGTAAGCTTGGATTTGTGATTTGTATTTAATGAAGTGTTGTATAAGAGTTGCTGCAGGATTGAGAAAGGGATCAAAAGACTAGGATGCAAAAGGCCTAGGTGAGATCAAAGAGATTGTCAAAAGACCAGTCAAGGAGAAAAGGCTTGGGTGAGACAAGGGATCAAGAGACCAAGGTGGAAAAGACTTGGGTGAAGATCTTAGAGATGGAAGTGTTGTTGAAGGCGCTACAGAGCAGCAAAGTACAGGAGGGCACCAAGAAGAAAGCAAGCATCAAAGGTATGGACAGTAATGAAATTGATAAAGAAATTGCTAGTTTGAAGAAAAAATTAGCTAAGATTAAAGATGAATATGAGTCTTGGATGCAGCTGAATAGGCAAGCATGGGTATGGCCAATGAGGAAGAGGTTGAAGTGGCCAATAGATTTCCTAGTGAAGAGGAGAAGAAGGCAAAAGAAGATTGCCATGAAGAGAGAAGCCCATAGAGGCTTAAAGAAGATAAGAAGGTTGCCAAGTGAGCAGCAAGAGGAAGAAGTTGAGAAGAAGGTTCTCATTGAGGAGAACAAGAGAGAAGAAAGAAAAGATGAAGTGGCAGGAAGAGCACTTGAGAAGATGAGGGTGTTGATGAAGAGGACACTCATGGAGACATTATGGTCTCTTGTTTTTATTTCTAATATTGTCTTTGAGTGGGTAAATGCAGGTATGAGCAGCCTTGTGAAGGTCAAGAGAAGGGCCTTGGAGAGTGAAGAGATTGGTGCAAGAGAAGACACCAAGTACACAAGTGAATGTGTAGGAGGAAAGAGAAGAGAGTTTGCTACTATTGATAAAGAAGAAGAGAAGCATTGGTTAATACATGAGAGAGGTGTTGATGATTCCATACAAGCAAGAGAAGAGATGGAAGATGAAGTTGAATTCCATGATGCCATTGAAGGCCAAGAAGAAGAAAGAGAGTAGCCAATCATAAAGAAAGAAGAAAGCACAAATAATCAAGAAGTTATGCAAGTCAAAGAATTAATGGAGCAGCCCATTAAGGAGGTAAAGGTGAGTTCAAAAACTGATTTGTCTTATAAGCATGAAATTGTTGATATGCATGTTAGAGAAGCAAAGAGAAAGGTGAAGTTTCCAATTAACCATGGATATGTGATGCCTAAATGGTGGAAGAAGCAAACTCCCAAGCAAGAGGAGGTGCCGGTACAAGAGCAAGGATGTAGGATGCCTACATGGCTTGAGAAGAGAAATGGTAAGAAGGAGAAACAAGTATGGGTGCCTAAGAAGGCAAAGAGAAAAGATGTGAGTGTTGAGATAGCAACACCAAGAAGTCAATGGCAGAAGATTGAAGGTGATTCCAGCAACCAAGAGAATGAAGGAGAGATGGTGAGTATGGAAGAAGCATTCCATGAAGATAGGACACTTGAGAGGTATACCAAAAAGGTAAAAAGTAAACAATTGGTTTATGATGATGTGTTTGAATTATTTAATGATCCTTTCATGAGAAATGATGAATGGAAAATGTCTATGAAAACTAATGCACAACAAGGAGAGAGTTCCAAGAGGATGGAAAATGAATTGAGGCAAGAACAAACAAGATGGCTTCAGGCAGCAATTGAAGATAGTAAGGAGACACAAGGTAATTGTGTTTCAATTATTTTTGATGAGTATATTAAAGAAGTTAGTTTATGTGAAAACAAGCTAAGAAAGGATGAGATGAAGAGTGAGGCTAGTAAAGGACAAGTAATCCTTGTAAGTGATCAGCCCAAGTTTGATGAAGATAGTGAGATAGATGAGAGCTCACTAAAGGAAGAGTTGAGAATGTTGGAGGAGTTGTTTGGTAATTCAAGAAAGATGAAGGAAGGTACAAACCATGGTGAAGACACCATTAGGAAGAGTGAAACAAGACAAGAGTAGAAGAGTGAAGAGGCAAAGACAATTTTGGTCAAAGAGCAAGCATGTGAAGACAACCAAGAGGCTTCATGGCCTAAAGATTTTGATTCTAAGGTGGCTTTGAATGTTTTGTATGCAGGTATGAAGGTTGCTAAAGTAAATGACATACATGAGTCATTGAAGAAGGTCATGAACCAAGAAGAACAAAAAGAAGATCTAGAAGACATGAATGAAGATGAAGAAGCATGGAAGTGGGAGATGACAGCTGAGAAAGAGATGAGAAGAAGAACATACCAAAAGAGGAAGAATACCTAAATGAAGAATAAAGACTACCAAAGACAAGCATTGGCATTGACAATGAGATCTTGGGATCCAGGTATACAAGTGAAGGCTAAAGCATGGAGGAAGTATCTCATTTGAACTAAGGTTCAAATCTTTTCTATAGGGAGAGTATGATGCAAAAGCATCTGCAATGGCTACCTGAAGACATGGTCATGATTAAATTTGAATTTCAAATTATTGTATTTTGCCTCCAAAATGTTGTTAAGGAGGAATAAATGTAAAAATTAAAAGTAAAAAAAGGTAATTGTTGGGCCGTTGAGGAAATAAGGGGGAAGTGGTTAAAATGATTTCAACCTTAGGATATTGTTAAAAATTACAAACTATTTCTATTTTTCCTTTAGCCCAAAATTCGGTGTAGAAGTTAGAGAAGAGAATAGAAAAGAAAATTCACAAAAAATAAAGAGGAGGACAGTGGTATGTAGAAGAAAAATGAAGGAGGAACTTCTTTAGGGAGAGGAGGAGAAGGTCTACATAAAAGGAGTGTATGCATGTAAGTGAACGTAAAAAAAAAGGTATTTAAGAATTCTTGACTGAGTCATGCATGTAATTTTAATAAGAAGTCTGAGTTTAAGATAAGCCTATGGTAGATAAGTCTGAGTTTGCGGTAGATATGCATGAAGGAAAGTATTCCAATGTATAGAATTAAGTTAATACATTTATGATGATCAATTCAACATATTTTGATTTGTTTAAGATATTGTGTGAGCTCTTGTTCTGTTTAGACCAGTCTGTACCATCCGGCTTGTATGTATTGTGTATGTGGTAATGTAGAAGCCCAGCCATATATAGAACCACTATTTCCATTAGCCGGGCAGGCATTGCTACTACATCTGATTCTGGCCTGCAAAAAGGTTGGAAATCCATCTATGGTTCTTTGTCGTCAATTGTAATGTAGTGTTGTAGATCTGAAGCAAGGAAGGGCCCTTGTGATTGTCACAGATACCAAATCTGGCTCACATTTATCTTATAGGATTCTATGAGGAGCATGAATTTGCATTTTATGTTTCATCAATATCAAATGAGATTAAAGTCCCTGTTAGGTACCTGAGAGAGGACAAGCTACATGGTTCAGTAGGCAGACTATACCACTTTAGAGAATTGATTACGGAGGATAATCTGACATATATATATTTTTTCCTCAACTGTGATGTTTGCTACAGCTTTACTCTTGTAAATATGCTTGAGGCCCATATCAGATATGGCAGAGTGGGAACAATCTAAGTGATTTGTGTTTGGGTATGAGCTATGAACATTGGACATTTTCATGACCCTGCTCATGGTAGTATTCTGCGTGGAGCTATCCATTATTTCAAGATTGTTGTGGCATTAGTAGTTGTTGTGATTCCAGAAGGTCTTCCAGCTATAGTCACTAACTTGTTGTAGGCATGGAACCAGAAAAGCATTCTAAAATCACAAGAAACATTATCAGGCACTATTGATTGTTGGAGTTAAGACAAACAACATTCCATCGATTTCCACGTATCATTATTTCACTTCAGCTATAACCGAAATACTCAAGGCAATAAGCTACAACACTTCTACCTCAAACAACAAACAGAGGGTTCATGTCATTTTTAAAAGTTTGAAGAGCTGATGGTGGACAAAAAATTTGTGTGGTCCAATTCTCCTTCATTGTTGATAGACTTTTATGAGCAGCATCTTCGATACCTGTTGATGATTACTAGTTTCATGAGTAAGTTCAATGAGTTCCAGATTGTTGTCTATTATTCATTTCAATTATTTTATACTCCAATTATTAAGTTTATACTAGGTGGAGCATATGGTTCTGGGCAGATCTGGTGTATGCGTTTACTATATGTTAGTGGAGCTTGTCAATCATGTCTCTATATTTTATCCTGGAACTTATACAGGGATGATTTGTGATAGTAAATTTATAGTATGCTTCTTCATAATTTGTATACAATACTGATAATTATGAAGACTCCAGTCAGTTATGAGACGGTCTAAATCCATGAACAATGAAAGACAAATAGTAGCTTCATCATTTGGGTGCAGAGCAAGCAGGCTGACATCACACTCAATTGCCTCACACCCCCTCAAGTTATTTTATGCCTCTTTTGATGACTCTCTCACTTCAATAACTAACCATGCTACTCATGCAAGCATCTATGTTAAATATCTTCATACTCATCCATGATCCTCATGCTAATATATCCAAAATTAGGTGTGCACATCCTGTGTCTATTTGACTCAGCTCTTATCTCAGTTCTCTTTCCTGCTACCCTAACATATACAATTATTGTTATAGTTTCCCTATCAAATAGATGGGTATGGATACCATCCATGACCATCACTCACTCTATCATTTTCTCCTCCATCACATCATTAGGTACATGTCGTGTGATATATTAGAGTGTCAACTCAATTAATGTCTCTTAGTAATCATCATTTCCACTTCCTACCCCACCCTAAACACCTCCCACTTCACTTGTGCACAAAGTATGACACTATGTTAGCTATATACATTGAAATAAAACTAAAGCACAAATTTATACATAGTTAAAATGTAATCATTTTTTGACTCCCATCATCTGAATAGACTCAAGATCCTCATACTTCAAAGCATCCCCTAGCTTAATAGGGTATAATAGATCCCATCGATGCCTAGCCCACTACATGGTATACACATTTATTCATCCAACATCATTCACATATAAAATATATATGACCACATCCCTCATATCCAAAGGCAATGGTTCAATCTCAGCCTTAGTAGGTCTTTTATGAGCTTATACACTTGCAAACACTCACACACTACTCACCCACACCCATGCTATTGGGGGCACATCTTGTAGTACCCCAAACTATCTTATAATGTGCTCGTACTGAAATTGCTCATATACTACACTCCAATAGTCATGTATCCAATAGTTGACCCTCATGTATCATAGTTATACTCCATCCTCTACCCACCTAGGAAATCCTCTATAAGGCCTCCATATGATGTCACCAACCACTAATCTATCTAAAACTTACCTATAATGGTCTATCCCATGGGATCAAATAGCCACTATGCTCATCTACCACACTCTAAATAGTTGTGGATGTTCCCACTTTACCTTTGGTAATCTAATCGACCACATAACTGTTATGTGCTCATAGGCCTAACAATACAATAAGGTCACCATGCTCACCTACCATGGAATGACTCTTGTGTAAACTTGTATAGGTACCTATATAGGTGGGATAACATATTCCTCCCATATAAGAATATAATGCCATATACCTATAAACTGTGTACAATCCTATGCATCTTATATGTAATAGATACATCACTCCCATCTACAACAACAAAATATGCCAATAAAATAGCCAACCACTTCTACAATCACATAATATTATATTGCACAATGACTGACAGTAGCACATCACTATCACTACCTCTCTAATGTGTACCCAATGGCATACTATAAAAGTACAAAGATGCATGATCAATCACATTAGCACCCATGTCATCTTGTACCATCACTTGCTACCCACTAACTAATAAATGCAATATATGATACATTCCTCACATCTCCCTTGTAGGAAGCCATAAAGTACATGTATCCACATTATACCTCTCCCATAAGGAAATCATTATATGTCAGTCCCACTACACTATACCTAGGTCACACACATGAGCCAACCCCACCCTATCTATAGCCACTCTCTCATCGTCAAATAAAAATAACAACCTCAATCTCTCCATCACTTGGCCCCTATGAAACTATCTCATATGCACCTCACCCTACATCATCAGAAGTAGTACATATATCAATCAACCATACCAAGTCAAAATCCAAGCTATAAAAATAGTAAATAATAAAGCAACATCATAGAAAAATTTTACCTCTTGGATAACAACACTAGATAGGAACACCCCAAAAGGATAGGAGCATTGAAGCCTTGGACTACAAGACAAGAGCAATGGAAATAGAAAAAACATTTTGAGCTACTTTTAAGCCCTCAAAAATGCCAAAAAAATCCTAAAAGCTAACAAAAACCATGCATTTGAACTAGTTACTAGGGTCACATCACCACCATCCTAAACCTAAGCCACCAACTACTTGAAATGGGTCATAATAAGTGCTCATCTCCTCGGCATTTTTCTGACTCTAGAGCTCAAAATCTCAACCTAGTCAATTCACAAATGAATCAAAAATAAATCCAATTTTCTTTGTTAACCAACTTTTTCATTCAAAACAAAATACCATTCTACCCATAACTCAAACCTCATAACTCTATTTTTCAAACCATTTTCTTCTACAAAATCATGACAATGATACCTTTGACATCACTCAAGCTTCTATCTCTTACTACCTTATCTATCTACTATGGCATGAATATTTCTATATTTATCCTATACCTAGACATGTGCTTTGGTTGTTACAAATCAAAATGTGGTCCACTCTTGATAAAACAATCTAATCAATCAAATAACCTTTCAATCTATTTACAACATAACAACCTTGTTTCTATTACTATGCCACTAGTCATCTCTTTTCATTCTACCTCCTCTATCATAGATCTTTTTCCTCTCCTAACAATGGGGGCATCATTCATACTATTCCTATTTATACACTTACCCAACATACCCATCCAATCTCATAAGTGGATACACCATGTTTCTTACACATCCAACATTTAAATTATCATATTTAGCTCAAATTGGTCAAGATATATAGTGATGAGATTATGTGGGTCACTCAGCATTACTCTAGACATTTTGAGGGATATACCTTCAGTTTATAGATACATAAACTAATTAGATATATTGGTTCAAATTATATGGATTCATAGTGATTTTTATACAAATACAAACTCAGATACTAGATTTGGGGGCATGTACATGCTACACATCCCATACATATAGCTTCATATAATATGACATAGTTACAGAATAAAATATTAGACTATAGGCATAGTAGAGAGCACAATATTTTGGTCTCCAATTTTTTACATGAGGCATGGCAAGATATGTCATATCACATGTGGTTATACATAATACTAGATTATGTAGATGCATTACTCACATATCAGATTTGGGGGCATGGCATAGATGTTCATGTTCTTCATCACTCAAGATTATACATATGGAATGGTAGGACATGTCATTCTCTTTTTTCACATTGAATAGATTTTTAGATTACATTTAAATATACCTAGGTTGTCAATAGGTTGGATTGCATGATCATCTACAGTGCTTGGTCAATTGTATTACTCAAATCCAGACTACACAAGTTTGTACAAGACAAAGGACAAACATTAGTTTTGTCCCTATAAGAAAGTTTTAGTTTTAGTTTAGATATTTGAAGTGGGGAAATGACTAATTTTTCTCTTCACAACATACAAATGTTTTACATACATCCTGATTACATGAGTTTATATGGGACAAAGGATAGACATTTGTTTTGGGCCTCCAAGCATTTGTCATCTTTTGTCAAATTCAGCATAGGGGTAATCCTTTCCCTCCTTCTCCATGATACATGGATTCCATATTCATATTTAGTACAAGGGTTATCCATTCCATGGATTCTTTATCTCTCTAGGCACTATTTGGCTCTCTATCCACTTCCTTGGATAGGAAGTGAGTTGGACATTCATAACACATTCACCTCCATGCTAGTAGGTTCAAGTATGCATTTTTTTCTTCTTTCCTTTATGTTAGCATTTCATTTCATTACATAATTATAATAAAAGGGGCCAATATATACCCCTAAATTGGTTAAGCAACTACACATATCATGTCTTTTCACATTCCTCTTCACAGGAGACTCTGATTGGAGAATACAAGCCTTTTTCATACTAGTCATGTATTTATTTTACTCATTTTGGTCTTGTTTCTCACTTATGTCACCATTTTTTTATCTTAGTCAACTGATATATATGCCTAGAGACCCCTAGACTTGGCCTATGTCAGTCCCAACCTTTTTTTCTAAATCCCAAATAATAGAATTCTAGTGGACTACAACACGTGATGTCCCTATCCTCCTTGACATTATTATTCAACAGTCATTTTTCCTTACTTAATGGGTTTCAAACCTTCTTAACCCCTCCCTTAAGTTTTATTTATATTTTTGATGTCGATTGATGTGAATAAAGCTCACAAATTCAAAATAAAGAGTTTCCTATATTAAATACTTCACAAGGCATTTTATATCTAGTACTTACTACTTTGGCACAATAAATAATTAAAATTAGTCAATAGTATAGCTCAAAAATCTATATCACACATATATTTTCATGCTTGATCAAGGAAGGTCCTAGGTAAAAGTTCATTCATGCATCTATCATACGTATTTATTATGCATATTCCCTAAGGTAGAGCTATACTTGATATAAGACCCTAGCTTGAGGGTTAATATAGGTAGCGACATAGATAGAAGAGGTTCTAAATCATGCAATCATACTTACCCTAACCTATTTTTTCCCTTTTGGATTTTGATATTTTTCATATGTGTAGGTAGACCTAAGGCTTGAGAAGAAAATAGGTCATATAGCAACACAGACTTGAGATCACAAAGAAACAAGGACACCTTTAGTACCCTAAAATCAGATCACACTAGAATCCATAATTAGAAATCAAAATGGACAACACTAGAATCAAACAATAGTGATGAATGATCTTATGTAGATAATAGTGATGGTCACTCTTGTCTAAACTTAGTGCTCTTGTCTAGAATAAATTTGAGTTGCTGATCTAGAAATGAATCCTTATTCCTAACTATTCTTGACTATTTTGGACTATTTTGGACCTTATAGGTGATTGTTTTGCTTAGATAAGTCATTTATTTTCTCATATAATTAATTTTTTCAAATTGGTACAAATATATGTTTTACTACACTTGACTTTATCTAGCCCCTTTATTGTTTAGAAACTAAATCCTAGTTTCCTCAAACATAATAAAATAGTCTGTCACGTTTTTGCTTTCTAGTAACTTCTTACCTTCTCCCTCCCTTTTCCCTTTTCTAAGATTTATGTTTAACAATAGTTATAGATTTCCTTTATTCTCTTTGTAGGTCTACATGCTAGTCTTAAATTGATGCACTTAAAATATAAGGAATTCAGCCTACTTCAGAGGTTCATCCTAAGGAGCACAAGGGTCCCATACCTTGGAGGCATTACCATCATTACAATGAGACAATCAATTATCCACTTATGCAGGTGAATGATAAAAATTATGTGCCTAACATTGAATGCTTCATCACCCTGCACCAAGAGTTCACGCTCAACACCCTATAGTAAAACCTCCTATACTATAGACCATCTATGGTTGCATATTTCAAATAAAAATAATTACCATTCATATTTATAACATAGATTGTTATGGGTACAATAACTAAGAGTGGGGGTGAATCAGTGAGCCTAGAAAATTATCTTCAATTTCTATCATTTCAAATTATTAATAAATTACCATAATCACTCATGAAGCATACACACCATTCATAGCAATGAGCAAGAGAAACAATACAAGATCAATCACATAAAACTTGGCATATGTGGGAAACCCTCTTGGGGGAGCAAACCCATTAGAACTTGCAATTGGAATATTATCCTATAATAAAAATAACTAATTTAGACGAGTTGTAACTGATCAAGGAACTATCATCCCTTATTTTGGTGAGACTGCAGTCCCATAAGTAGTTATTACACCTATCTAGCTAAGTTGCCATAACAACTAGACTTTTAAAATGTTTCATCTTGCAAGGGGGTCTTAACCCCATTAGATGTGCATTTCCATGACAACACTTATGAACACATCCAAATTTGAACTAATGTCCTCAACACCTAATGATGGACCTATGATTATCACTCTTCACCTTCTCTCATACTCAAAAAATAAGAACACTATTTTGTTAATAGAAATATGACCTATAGATAATAAAAATAGTCCTCAATCTAGTGTGCTCATCAAATCATCTACTGGGCACTCTACCCAACCTTTTTCCATAATTTACACACATAATCCTCTCTTAAATCTCTCACAATTCTCTCACCAAGTCTAAAAACCATCACATTTGGTTTCACTATATATAAAGAATTCATGATTATCAACATCTTGGTCAGCCATCAGGCATGCCTTGAACCTTAAAGCATCTATTATATGAATACATAGATCAATACAATCTTCATATGTTGTCCATTACATATATTAGTCACATTTAATAAGCTACCCCTTTTAATAAGGCTCTTATAGCTCTTATATGTCTCATGGAGACCGATTCACCCATTTAGCACATCATCAAGCAAAACAAGAACATAGGAACACATTTAATTACATAGGTCCACTTTATATGTCCCCTTAAACATCCTCAAATGATCATAGTCAACTTTGATCACTCTTGCATATGCTCAAACAACTCAAACACTGACATGGTGTACAGGAACATCATGAACAAATACATATTCAAATTATTAATCTTTGTTCATATTATATATGAATGGTCAAACCTTCATAATACACATAGATCATCTTCATGGATTCTAAAACACTCTCTAATAGCCAATTCATCAAGATATATCGAAACATCATCAAAACAAGCTTGAATAATCTTCTCAAGTTACTTACATAATACACACAAACACACAATCAACTTTGAACCTTCATAACCTTGACTTACATAGTTTCATATCTTCAAACATATATTTATATATTTTATTTGGATTCCTATACAAGTTTTATTTTTACACCATAGATCGAAAGATATGGCCAAAATATATAGCACTAGTTTTTCCTTTACAAATTCAAATATTCAAAAACAAATAATCACAGTTAAACCTCCACTATTCTTGCATCCCATGTCCTTGCCACTTAGATTAAAAATGAACCATAAATATTCTATAATATTTAATTCATATATCACCAATTCAAGAATGTTAAACCTTGAACATGTTGACCTCGAATTGCCTACTCAGATTTTGTGTCACTAGACCCAAACTATCTAGGTGAAAGCTATGGACTACCAGATGAATTCCACTCATGCAAATAAGCACTAAAATCTTATAAGACATCTTATAAGACCCCTTGGACATTATATAATCAACATAATCATCCATAAACATATATAACCATGCTAAAACTTAATATCAACCAAGCATACTTCAAGCAAACTAGAACAAGCACCTTGCACACATTGTCAGTGTCACTTAGACAATCAAGGCACTTCATCCACTCACTTGGACACCTTCATGAAATAATTTAAAACTATCTAATAATATCTCCATTTTTCATTTATGTCAACAACTATAATATATCAATATTTATCTCATCTTCCTTTTCTCTCTTCAAACACTCCCATAATAGGAACTTTCTCCCCCTTTGACACAATGATAAAGTGGGAAATATCTAATCTTGAGGACCTAAAAAGAAGAAAAATAGGAGAGGACCAACATGGAAATATGATACAAACTTATCCTTACCTTGAGCCTACCTTTTCTTTCCTTGATAACTTCCTATTACTCCATGATAACACTCTTCTCAACCAATCACTTCAATCATTGAAGAAAGAACACATAAAATTACTAAAATCTGATGGAACTCACCAACAAACATTTGAGAGGGACTCCATGTGATTTTTTTGATCCATTGCATATCTTTAGCAACTTCATATCTTCATACACCATGAAGAACAACCACACATACTTACTAGCCTTCTTTGTCAAGCTACCACAAGGAACACTAACATAACTTCATGCCACTCACCAAAAAGAATACATGATATCAACCAACCTGATAACTCTCCTTAAAACACTCATGAATTTCTCTTTTAGAGAAACTGAGCAAAAACATCACATCTTCATTTCTAGTCCTATCTAGACTCCTTGAAACCCTACCTAAAATTTGCAAAGCCCACAACTTTTAGTACACAGACAATCAAGAATTAAAACATCATATCTAGAGCACTATCATATGTGCCATCAAACACACTAATTTTCTTCACCAAGCCCATCCTATGCAACATACTTCATTCACAAACCTACTATCCAAGTAACCCTCCATATTGACAAAAAGTTGAATAAATTGAGTACCACAAATCTTTAGATCTCTATGAAGCTTGAATTGACAATCCATTTGTCCCATTCAACCTATTAGGAAGACTTAGACCTCAAATCATAAGGCAAACTAATTTTGTATCATAGCCCAAATCCCTACAATCTTAAAACAAATTGAGTCAAAAAAATCTCCTTATGGTCAACATCCACATATGAAACATCATACACATCTAGAGATAGCCATCACACACTTTTGGACAAAAAATTGAGACTCCATACCTTTAGGAACATTGAATTCCTATAACCCATTTTTAGGCATGTTTTCCCTTAAGCCAAAATTGATAAAATTGAGAGCACTCAAAAATATTCAATTTGACATCAATATACATTTAGACCATTAAATCACCTAGAGGATATTACAAAGAAGTGCACATAACTTTTTAAGCAAAAACACTTCTTGACATTGCATCAAACTCAGTATGCCATCTAGAAACACCCATTTTAACCCTACAAAATATCTCCTTCACAAACCTCTGGAGCAAGCTCATGAACTTGTTTCTCCCCCTTAACCAAATACCTTATAATATAAACACAAGTATCTATTCATATTTTAAATATAATCTTTAGCTCTCAAACCTACTTCTCCATAAGAAAAAATGTCTCCTAAGAAGCATAGGCAGAGACACCCTACTTCACAATATCCTAAAACAATGTGAAACTAGGAGTTTTCCATAACTCCTCATATTCCTTCTCTTCCTTGGTCATCTGATACTTTTAGTTCTTCTTCTTCTTAGGATTAAGAGAAGAAACATGCTCAAACACCAAAACCTTTTCCTTCTATTCTAATATTGAATTAACAATACATAGAGACAATAAAGATTCATGACATACCTTTTCATCTAAATAATCCACCTTGTAGTTTGGAACCTCATCATTACACATATAAAAATGATGTTCTTTCATGATACATCCTCAAAAATACAAAGATGTTCACTTGGATCCATACACACCTTAGAAATAGCCTCAACCAGTATCTTCATCTTCTCCTTGAGCTTGATCTCTTAATTCTCAACATGAGAAGACAATGATACCTCTTGGCACTCTTCAAATTTTGTAGATTTCTCAAACATAGTAAACATATTAATTGGACTTATAGACTCACATGACTCACACTTCTTAGCTTTGGATTCTATGTGTTAACTTTCCTTCTTCCTTGCACTCTACAAGCCTGATTGAACTCATTTTGACTTGATGGACTTTGTTTGTAGAATCTAGCAATGTGACCTCTTTATTGACAATTGTAGCAAACCATACTCCTTAATGGAAACATAGTTTATCTTATCATGTTTGGATACAAAATTGCAATATGTCCTTTATCATGACAAACAAATCAACCTTCTATTTTGAAGAGGACTCACCTTGTCCAATCTTATATGGACAATGGTTTGTAAAGTGTCCCACATCAAGATAGTTGAACCACTTATTTTTGCTCAATCCTTTTGACTGATGACCCCCATCATAGTTCCTTACAAACTCATTTCTAACAAGCCTTTTGCATTGTCTAGTTTTATGCCCAAATTGATTACATTTAAAATAGTAACCATTAATGCTTGCATACCTCATGACATTTGGCTATCTAATCCTATTTGTCTTCATTATACCATCACCTTCATTCCTTATTTGATGATTTGTATTAAAATACTGGTCCACCTTTCTCTTATTGATACTCATGTCAAATTGAGGAGCAACTTTGGGCTCTTCATTAAAACCCAATCTAGATCTGTCACTAGCTAATTTTTGACTCTTTAGGAGATCATCCAAATCATTAGAAATTTTATCAAACTTGACAAATGATTTCACTTTGCTTTTATTTTTATCTAATTCACATTTTAAATACAAAATCTTAGAATCATACCCTAAGTATTCTTCTTCTTTGGCTCTTAGAATTTTAGACAGATTCTAGCTTAATATTAAGAAACATGGCATCACCTTCATGCTCCCTAGAGTCTTCAACCAATCTTGCCTCAAACACGCTGGATTACTCCTCATAGTACTTTAGTTTATATTTCATCTTATTATTTATCTTTTTCTCAATATTAAATTCTTTAAGAGCATTCATCAATATAGTCTCATAGTCCAACTCATCTTCATCATCATCTAAATTAGTCCAAGTAGACTCCTTCTAATGTGAGAAACTTCCTAACTTAGCCATGAGCAGAGCTTCATATTTAGTAGGACCATCATCTTCATTATCCTATTCTGAGTCACTATAAGCTATAATCTTCTTTGGTGTAGAGACTCTTCTTTTTATTGAAAGACTTCTTGTTATTATACTCTTTGAATCCTTTCTTCTTGTAAATCTTCTTGTCTTCATTTTGGATTTCACCATGATCTTCATCAACATTATTTCCATTCTTATGAGGGAAATTACAAGAAAAATTTCCTATCTCTTCATATTTGAAACATTTGAAGGGTAGTTTACCCTTATACTTCCCTGAGTCTGTGTCCAATTTCGTAGTAATCAAAACAATTAGTTCATACTCATCAATATCAGATATGTCATCATATTTGGGTTTCTTAACTTAGAATTTCTTCTTAGGCTTCATCTTTGTCTTGAATGTTGATTTTTTTGGTGGTATATCATCATTTACTCTCATCTCATAGGTAGTAAGGGTGCCATGCAATTTATTCCATATTTAACTGAGTAAGATCATGAATTTATTCTATAGAAAATACTTTTGGATAAAATTTGAGGGATAGAGATCTTAATACCTTTTGAAATATAGTATCCTCTTCAATATTCTCTCCAAGACCTATGATGATTTTCATAGTCTCTTAAACTCTCTATATAAAGGATGATGCATAATATTCTTCCTTCATCTTGAGACTTTCAAATTTCTTTTTGTGATTCTATAATTTAGCAAGCTTGACCTTTGAATCTCCTTCATAAATGATCTACATTTTGTTGCATATCTCTTTAGCATATTTACAATTGATTACTTTGGTTAACTCAATCTTTGTAATCCCACAAGTGATGGTATTCATTGCCTTAGAATTATTCTTAAATAGTTTCTTGTTTACAACACTAGATGGAGTAGTAGGAGCAACATAACCATCTACAAAAAATTGCCATACATCAAACCCTAGAGAGATAATTCATGTATTCATTCTTACACACCAAAAATCATAATTGGATCCATTGAACATTGGTGATTTCTTAGTAGAGATACCTCCTTGATGACTACCCATATTGTAACTTAGATCACCTTCAAGCTGTCAAGATTTTACAAAAGGACTTTCTTTTATACCAATTATTAGAAGTACAATCACTGAGAGGGGAGGTGAATTAGTGAGACTATAAAATTTAAATTTAAGTTTAATCCCCTCATGTTCTTAATAAACTACCATAATCATTCATAAATCATACATATCATTCATAGCAATGAGCAAGAGAGACAATGCAAGATCAATCATATAATACATGACATATGTGGGAAACCCTCTTGGGGAAGAAAACCCACTAGAACGTACAATTTGACTACTATATTATAATAACAAGAACCAATTTAGACTAGCTACAACTGATCAAGAAACTACCATCCCTTATTTTAGTGAGACTATAATCCCATAAGGAGCTACTAAACCTATCTAGCTGAGCTAGCATAATAACTAGACCTTTAACAAGTTTCACCTTGAAAGGAGGTTACAACCCACTTAGATGATAAGTTTCCAAAATAACACATATAAACACATCAACCTTTGAATTGATGTCTTCAACACTTGATGATGGACCTCTGATTATCACTCTTCACCTTCACTCATACTCAAATAGCAAGAGAACTATTCTACCAATATAATTATGAACTATAGGTCACATAAATAGTCCTCAATCTAATCCACTCATTAAATCATATAATAATCACTCTATCTCTCATTTTATCCACAATTCACACATACAAGCCTCTCTCAAATCTCCCATAAGTCTCTCTCTCCAAGTCTAAAAACCATCACATTTGGTTTCACTATATATAGAGCATTCATGATTATCAAAATCTTGGGTTGCTATTAGGCATGCCTTAACCCTTAAGGAATCTATCATATGAATACATATATAAGTACAATCTTCATATCATGGTCATCACATTTATGGGTCACACTTAAGAAGCTACACCTTATAATAAGGCCCTTGTAGTTGTTATAGGTCTCATGGAGACCTATTCACCAATTTAGGACATAATCAAGTAAAAATAAAACACATGACAACTTTTAATTACATATGTCTAGTTCATATGTCCCCTTAAACATCCTCAAATGATCATAGTCAACATTGATCACTCTTGCATATGCTCAAACAACTAAAACACTGACCTAGTGTATAAGAACATCATGAATAAATACATAGTCAACTTATTAATTTTTATTAATAAAATATATGCATGTTCAAACCTTCATAATGCAATATATCATCATCATGGATTATACAAAACTTCCTAATATCTAATTCATCAAGAGATCTTGAAACAACATCAATAGAAGCTCAAATAATCATGGGTTACTTGCAGAATATACATGAATAGATAGTTAACTTTGAACCTTCATAATTTTTACTACACACACTTTTAGATCTTCAAATCTATATTTATATATGCATCTTGGATTGCTCTACAAGTTCACTTTTATACCATGATCAAATTATATATAGATCAAAAGATATGGATGAAATATAGATCACTATTTTTTCCTTTGAAAATTCAAATATTAAAAATTAAATGGTCATAGTTAAACCTCAAAAACTATTCTCACATATCATGTCCTCATTGCTAAAATTAAACACACGCCATTGATCTTCTCTAAGATTTAATGCATAGATCACCAATGCCCAAAAGTTAAACCTTGAACATGTTGACCTCATCTCATGTAATCTATAAACTTTAACCTCACATGATCTATCGATCTCTTTGAGATTGTCCTAGATTTAGTAATGCTAGACAAATGTCACTTTGACCTCTTGAATTTAAATCACACCATTGATCTCTATATGTATGATCACCCGCTCATGATTGATCCTTGGAAGAAGTTTGATCTTTATCTCTTCTTAATGTTAAAAATCAAAAACTTGGCATCATCTCATAGCTTCCTGAATTCTTGGAATAACACACTCTATCTATGCTGCTCAAACTTTAAATTATGAAAAAATGACTAATTATGGGAACCATTGTAATTTGCCTAGAAGGATAACTTTACACAATTAATATCTTTTGACTTGCTCACTCACATGTATTCAAATTTAGACTATATGATCTCCTCACATAGAATAATCTAACCATATGTAAATATACTCCTACAACCATCAAACATGTGAGATATAATGACATTTAAATTCCTCCTTCTATTTATCTATTCATAGAGCCAACAATTTCAAGAAGTATCTGAAAGGCCAACTTTGCACAAGCATATCTTTTGATATGCTTTGGCGCATAATATGAGATTTAGTGCAAATCAAATAGGCATAAAACTAAATCAACCTATATGATCCCTTTCTCTTAAAATTTCCACACATGCTAAATATTTGACCATAAAAAATCCTACTCAGATCTTTCTTGCTCATGCAAATTTGGCTATGGAAAAACACTATTAAACTACCTGGGAACCCAACTTTACACTTACATATCTTTTGACATGATTTAATGCATGATATTAAATTTAGTGTAAATCAAATAGGGACTAATTTGATGAAAACCATATGACCAACTCTCCTTCACTCATCCACATGTGGCAATGGTGATGTCATCAAACTGCCTACTCAATTTTTTTGTCACTAGACCCAAACTATCTAGATGAAAACTATGGACTACTTGATGAATTCCACTCATGTAAATAAGAAATCAAAGCTTATAAAACCTATTATAGTACCCCTTACACATTATAAAATTACCTTACTCATCCTTGAACATATCTAACCATGCCAAAAATTGAAGATCAACCAAGCATACTTCAAGAAAACTAGAACAACACATTACACACTTTGTCATTGTCACTTATGCAATGAAAGAACTTCATCCACTCACCCAAACACCTTCATGACATCATCATGACATCATTTAAAACTCTCCAACATAGACCATATTGATAGTGAGTCTCCCATGAGACTATCAGTTAGTATTTTTCTTCCCTTCTTGTACACACATTCCTTCTCTCTTGCTCCTTGTATATAGTTTCATTTTCATGTTTCTTGTGCATATTTTATATCCATAAAATATAAAAAATAGTATAATATTTCAAAAAACAACAAAAAATTCAAATATTTAATTATAAAACACAAAATTATAGAGTTAAGCATTACTATGTGTATATTTATTATGTTTTCCAAACACTACATATGCTAGATATCTTAGTATAGTCAGTTTGATCATACATACATGCTTAACTTATTATTATCAAGTTTTTGTAGATTAATACAAGACTCAGGGCCACTACATTGATTTAGACTTTCTATTATCTACCCATTGGGGGATTATACATTGATACATGGGTTCTTCATTTGACATAGTTACCCACTTGCGGGTACCCTATACAAAGTTTCAATTACCAAGTTCTATCTTTCCATACTCTACATCCTAACCTTAACATTATTATATCTTGATATTGATCATGCTACACTTACTCAGATATTTTTTTAGATACCACTACTTTACACTCAAAATATATATCCTAGCTCTTACACACACTTGTATTACATATTCATGCATGCTTTCATTGCTATATTTCTTAGTTTAGACTTCATTGTATCCCTATTCTTCTTATATTTAAGAGCATTTGAATGTGACATTATTTTTTGGCTCTATGCCACTTATATTCACAATATGCATGCTTTGGACATGTGCCCATGTCCTTGTGTGTGTCTTTCTATGTGTTTCTAATCCATCTTGCTTGTTGCTTATGTATGTGGAAATTTGAACATGTCCTTGTATGTCTTATTTTTATTAAATCTAGTGACACGTGTCCATGTACCTTGTATTATGACCCCCAGGCCTACTTAGTGTGCCTTTTCTTTTCTTTTTTTTGCATTCTTTCTTATGTGTGTCATGGCCATGAAACTTGTATTTTCTTACTACACACACAAGTTTTTGATGCCATGAGAGACCTCATGCATCTACCCTTCCTGCTTGGGTGCCTGATGGACGTCATGCCACATACCCCTATCTAGTTATCAAGTTTTACTCAGATTTATTGTTACATAATTTTTTAGATCTATCTTGACAGCCTTATAAATTTTAGACATGATATACATCTTACATTACATACTTATTCTCAGATTATCTTACATTACAATGTTGTATATGCACATTATATTGGATTATTATGCAGTTATCATAAATGCTCTAGCTAACACATATTTTGCATAGATTTTTATTTTGAGGATAGTCTTTACATAGGTTCAATAACTCCTCTCAAAAAATGGGGCATTCACAGGGGTTTGTCATAGAGATAAGGCTCTTATATTGACTTACAATACATTTTTAATCGCACAAGCTCAGTTAAAGATAATTAGACATAGGTAAACACCATGGGAAAATAGTGACCTACAAAGTATTAAAGTTTCACAAAAATCAAACCAAAAGGACAGTAGCACCCAAACTAGGACACTAACACCACATTTAAAAAAAATGAGCTATTGTACAAGATACAGTGCTACTATCTAATAGCCTTAGTTTCAAAAAAATCCAAACTTTCTAGAATAGTATAGTAGGTAAGGTACATGTTTACACAAATTAAATTATATATTTATCAGTTATACTTAGTTTTTCCTAGATTTACACTAGTTTAGCTCAAATTCATATCAACTTTCTCAAATTGGGGACATCATGTGTGGCATGAAAATTCTCATATTCAGTTTAGATACCAAGATATAATTTATTACAACTTAATCCATAATACATTAATTCAAAACTCAAAATCTTTGGCTGAAAGATAATTCAAGAAACAAGAACAAAATAATTCAAGTAATGTTATCTCTAAGAAGAGATGTTTTATTGATCAAATTTGCAGACCCAAACATATGCTTATCTCTAACAAGAGATGTCTGATTTCTATTTTAGGTTACATCTTCATTTATACATGTTTTTAAGGTGTGGGGAGGATGTGGAAGGTCACCAATCTCGATGGAGATGAATTGGTTTGACTTCCATGATTTACAACAATACAGAATTTGAGGAATTACTATTTTTAGAAATTTACTATTTTTAGACTATATTACTAAAATTGAAATTTATGGAACTTTTATTGGGTTTTCAGGGGTTAAAATTCATTGAGTAGATCTATGGACCATCTCACCATATTCTCCTCATTCTTATCTTTCCAACAGTTCAAATGGTGAGTCAATTGGAGCTACGGTGCAAAAGTTATGGCTCCTAGAAGTTCTATCATCAATTGGAGTGGACCCATCACCTAAATTGTCACCTGAATTGTTACCCAAATCATTCCTCCCTTATTGAGAAGAAATGGTCCCCATTGTATCAATATTTGTCATCAAGTGTGGTAGTTTTACTTTGATTTTAATCTTGATGCATACTTGGAATGGACTCTGATTTATGGAACTATGAAGGGCTAGATTGTTCACCATTTCTATCTGACCATCAATCTATGGATGGAAGGCCACAAACTTCTTCCTCTTGGTATCTATTTGATTCTATTGTTGTGTTATTTGTGTAGTCAGGGCTGCAACATCAGCCCTTTTGGATTCTTGTGGCTTGACCACCACGAGAATAAATTTACTGGCACTAATCAGAAAGATAGATGTAGAAGGTGGTACCTATGGTACCCTGTAGCACCATGTTCCAAGAGTGAGATTAATCCTTTGATTTATTTATTCATAGATGCCATGTTGATTATACATGAATTGTTGACCAAAGAGTACATCACAAACATCTAGATTGACCACATCACATAAGACCTCATCTTGGAAGGGTTTTATTACATATGGGAGAAGACATTGGTGAGTGACATGGAGGTTTCTCCCTAGACATAACCATCCAATACTATATGTCTTTGGGTGAGGCTTCATGGATAGATTTAGGCTTTTCACAATATTAGCAAAGATTAAATTCTTTTGACTTCCACTATCAAGAATGAAATGCAGAGGCTTACCTTTCACCCATAACTTAGAGTGAAACAACCTTTCCTTGTCATCTAGCCTCTCCTCATGGGTCTGTGATGAAGCAACAATGGCTTCAGGCTCAACATCTATAATATCTTCTTCAACCTCTTCAACTGTAGGGTCTGTATAAGGCAGATCAGTAGATGTTGAGGATTGTGACTCCAAAAGTAGGGACTTGATAGCTCGACATTCTTCTTTGGAGTGAGTTCCAGATTTGTAATAATCACACCACTTCCATACCTTTCCTTCCTTTTGCTTCTAATTTTTGGCCTTGTGTTTGACCTTCTTTGTCACTTCTCCATTTTGAAGGCTGACTCTTCATATTCATTCTTCCATGCTTCTACTCAATCTTTACTATGAACTTGTATGCCTCACCAAGGGTTTCAAAATTGAAGAGTTCCATTTCTCCCCATATGTACCATTTTAGTCTACCAAAATAGTTGAGAACCTTGTGTTTTTGACTTTCTTAGATGCCCAATCTCGTAGATAGAGAATGAAAAATATCAGGGTAATCTTGAATAAATTGTTCCTTACCTTGGCGAAGTTGTTACCACTCTATATACAAATCGTCATATACTCTAATAGGGTAGTATTATTCCTTCACAACTTCTATGAAATCATCCCAAGTAGGTTCTATCTCAATGCCAATATCATCTACACTAAATCTCTTTTTGTACACTTCCCACCAATTTTTTACAGGCAATGATGCTTTCAAAAGAGAAAAAGCGATCTTCTCTTTATCGGTTAATTTATTTATTGAAAAATAAGAAGATAATTGATCCAAATAATTTTCTACTACATCACCATGGATTTTTCCTTCAAATGTAGGGATATCAAAATTCACCTGAACCTTGAAGGGTGTTGGGGCACTAAAAGGATGTCGGTGTGTAGATGAGGAGCTAGAATTTTCCATCAAGATTTTTTGAAGAATTTGAGTGAATTACTATAGCATTTGTGCTTGCTGATATTGGAGGGCTTCATTCACCATTTACTTGAAAGGATCAAATGTCTCAGTGTTTTCCACCCTTTAAAGTTGTTTGGAATGAATAGGTGGATAGTTTGTTGGTTCTATTTTCCACCCAAGCTTCTTATAATCTAACCTCATCCTTGGGATCATACACTCTAAATAAAAACCACTCTAATACCACTGATCCAAAACTTGAAAGCTTTAGTTGAAAGATAATTCAAGAAACAAGAACAAAAAAATTAAAATAATGTTATCTCTGAGAAGAGATGTTTTATTGATCAAATTTGCAGACCCAAACATATGCTTATCTCTGAGAAGAGATGTTTGATTTCAATTTTAGGTTACATCTTCATTTATACATGTTTTGAAGGTGTGGGGAGGATGTGGAAGGTCACCAATCTTGAGGGAGATGAATTGGTTTGACTTCCATGATTTACAACAATACAAAATTTGAGGAATTACTATTTTTAGAAACTTATTATTTTTAGACTGCACTACTACAATTGAAATTTGGGGCACTTCCATTGGGTTTTTTGGGGTCAAACTTCATTGACCAAAGTTCCATGCCATCTCACCATGTTCTCCTCATTCTTAGCTTTCCAACGATTCAAATGGCAAGTCAATTAGACCTACAGTGCAAAATTTATGGCTCCCAAAAGTTCCATCATCAATTGGAGTGGACCCATCACCTGAATTATCACCTAAATTGTTACTTATATCATACATATGCTTAGATTTTAGATTTGGGGGCATTTGCATGACACATTTATATGTATGCTTACTTACATACCGGTTGAACATATGGAATGATAAATTCCATGTCAATATTTACATTATATTCACCTAAAATCATATACCATGTTGCACACTAGTTTCATGCCTTACTACATCTACAGTGATTGGCATTCCTAAGTGGCTTAGAGCCACTTAATGTACCTGAGTGGTTGTAGATCTGACATATAGAGTTAGATATACTAAGTTAGACATATATAATAATTTACATAGTTCCAGTTCATATGCATATACTACACATGTGTGGTCAATGTTAGATTCATATCCTACTTAAGTTCTTTATCCACCTACATGAGAGGGTTTGAGACATTATCAGTCCAATCCAAGTTATTCATAGATGATGATTTTCCAAGCAGGGGTTGGAAATGATGGATTCAAAATTGGATTGAGTTCTTGAGCCACCCAAACATGAGGATTGAATAAGTTATCATCTCAGTCTAAGTTATTTACTAATTGATCACTATATACATGCACACACAAAATTTATCACTAGGTTCATGCATTCATTCACATACCCAATGAGGTGTCTTCATTCCTTTCCTCTTTCCCTTCTCTTTACTCAGTTTTACTTCTTTAATCAATTTAATATTTTACTTTTCATATCTCTTAAGTAAGGACTAATTTATGCACATTTCATTTTCAAAATATGCATTGGAGCATGCTTCACACACTCAGACCTAGCTTCACGAGCTTCACCTCCTAGGTAAGTCCAGGTAGTCTTCTTTTTCCTTTATCCTTGTCATTTTGATTTGTTGTATTTATAGAATAAAGGTGGGGTGGGGGGTGGGAAATGTAATCACTGAAAAGTGATATATTAGTGCTAAGAGTGTTATTTGAGACTACCTAACCTTAGGTTATCTCTAGACCTATACTAGATCCTATTATCATATTTATCTAGCCTTCATGTGGGTCACAAACATCCCTAATTATCCCTAAAGCAATCATAGAACCTCATTTACTGATCCTAGCCCTTCTTGTCTAGTGTTCTTCTAGCTAGACACTAGCATCGTAATAAAGAAACTAGCACTGTAATAAGGACAATAACACCACATGGTACTACTATCCTTTGCCTTATCTTTTTCCAAGTAGACATCTTTTTAAAACTACAACCTCCTAAGGTCAATAAACATCTTTTATCATCTGCACAAACATTAGAAGAGTATAAATAGATGATTTTTATCCCTCTAACCACTATTTGGAAATTAAATGCAGAATACACATTCAAATTCAAAACAAATTGAGCACAATTAAGGTTATCAATCCCTATTTTTTCCTATTTCTACATAATACCATTTAGAGTAGTCCTAAGCTCAAATTATCTAGATTTCTAGTCTCAAACACATTCAAGGGACTAAGGCCACTATCATCCTAGCATCACTTGCACTTGCACCAACACTTACGTGGGTATAACTACATTAGAATTGATCCCTCCTTAGAGTATGGGTATGTAGTAAACTCTCTTCATAGCAAGGTGTTAAAGATGTCTAGCCTACCTTACTAACAAACACAATATTTAACTCATGCCCTAGTTATATAGAGGATTAGGGTTTACATAACAAATTAGTGGTTATAGAAAAAATATAGGGTTCTAAAATTTGTGCACATATAAATAGACCCCATATATCCATACACAGGTGCACCCATAATCTTGTGATAATCCTACACAAAGGACACTACCACCAGTATCATGACACTATCACCACTTTTCCAATAATGGTTCTACTATCCAATTATGGAGCTACTATTCAAGAGGGGTTCTAACATTGAGATCTAGTCTACAACACTGAAACTAGCTTTCATCTCAATTTTTAGCACCCAAATCATCAGTATCAATTCATTTCTAGCTAAGTTATTATTTGCACTATTTATTACTATTTTTAGAATAGTCAATGCTAGTTAGTTCTTTAACATATTAGTGGTTGTATTTATTGCATATTATTTGCCTAATTTAGTCTAGTCAGATACTTAACAAACATAATATTTACATATACTAAGTCCTAAAAGGTTAAAACACTCAGCAAAAATTTCTTACATTAAATCATTTCCTTCCAAACAATCCATCATAAATATGGAAAAATAAAAAGGTGGTGATAAGAAATATATAAATTAGACTATTCTAATTGGTATGAGATAGTTTTGAAATGGTTTCATACATTTGGTAGATGTCTTACTAGTATGTTGAGTTTATTATCAATGTGATAAACCTATCATATAACTCATTAGTCATTTGATATGACATACAATATACAACATAATGTCTATAAAATCTAATGCATTCTGAAAATCAGCTATCACAGAATGCTTCATGAACATCACATGATTCAAGTGCATTAGCCATAATAACATGGTTCACATACTAATTACATGTAAATTTTAATTATGAAGTTTAAATAAATTTTTCTCAGCATGTACATATCAAATATAAAAGTTTGCATATATTGGATTATATTGAATTTATGAACCTCTAGTAGCACTCAAAAAACTCCCATAGCCTACAACATTTTGTAAATAACAGTTCATTTGTAGTTTTCAAGATATATCTTTATTTAGATATTTGTTCTTCAAAGTGGAATTCCTTCTTTGTTATTTTTGAATTAAGTTAATTGTTAGAATTTTCCACTTTGATTCTTTGTAACATCAACATCTCCATGGATTGGCTTCCTTCCTTGAGTTACTTTTATAACATCCCATGTCATCTTATTTTGATGAAGTGTGAGATTAAAAGAGAACCTTCAAATAATATGCATTGGCTATATATTTAGTCTATTTGGATCCTTATATGCAACCTCTCATCCCTAACATGGGTTTCTATGTTGTGCATTTATTGTGGTTTGTTGAAAAACCCATTTTGTGCTCATGTTATCTTCAACTTTGTTGGTTCCATGGCCTTAGGACACTAGATATAAGTGAGGTTGATCACCATATCGTTTGGGACAATAAGATCTCTTATATTTGCTTTTTATAATACTCAATAAAGAAAAGCAATTCATTTTTGGATTCCTTGTCTATAATGATATTCAATGGAGATGTTATTGGTTGTAGTGAGATTCTAGTGTGTTTCAATAGCCTTCTCTGGTATTGAAGAAAAATATTATTTTTCTTTTACCTTTGGTAAGTAGTTACATAAAAATATGGCACTTTTATAAGGCAATTTTTGGTCCACCAAATTAATTACCTCATTTTTATTCTTTTTGAAACATTCAATGTGTCAAGTAGATGTTGATTACTATAGCTACTAGTTTTGAAGGTGATTGATTTGTTAGATGACACTCCCCACCGAACACATTTTTTAATCAATGCTCCTTGTACTTTTTTTTTCTCATCCCTAACATGGAGGGAATGCTACCTTCCCTTACACATAATAGGAGACCACCAAATGTTGTGGATAACACATTAAATTATCGAAACTTAATACGTTAGAGAAACAATGAATCAAATCATAGAACTAATATCAATATAACATAATGTGAATAAATATTTATTGAAGCCACAAGTAGTATAAATAAAAAGGTAACTATCTTTAAGAAGGGATGTGAAGCTATAACATGTAGCAATATTTGAGGAGATTTGAATCAAAAATATAATATTTTTTTTTAAAAATTAAATGTTATTTCCTTTATAACTCTTTCAAACCAAGAGATTAGATATTTCATTTAGAACGTTAAAATTTAATTTTAAACCAATGTAAGTAATGGCAGGACACCCAATTACATCCCCCAAATAAACCATTCCATCATAACACAATCTTGTTTTGGAATTGAAAATTCTAATATAAAAGGATTGTTTCCAAATGAAAAAATAAATACATATAAATTTAAATTTTCCCTGCCATAAACATAAATTTAAGATTTGAAATCCACACATATAATTGAGAGACATATATGCACATCCACCGAGTAACTAATCCCATATTATGAATGCAAAGACGGAAACTCAATATGTGTGCATTTCATGGGATCATAGATGTGTAAATAAATAAAACAAACGCTACAAAATATATTTATTGCACACAACTTTCCAAGTCTAAAAAAATAAACTATATTATATATGTGAACAAACAATATTAAACACCAATAATTAAAAAATATTTGTTGGTGTAGCTTTTGGTCGTTTCATGTCACAAAAATGATATGACCATAGGATAAACATATAAACATCATTTGGATAATAACATTCTCTACAATCACTAAACATACACTATAAAGAACCTAACAATTACTTAGGGAGAAGTATAATATGCATACATATAGTTTGCAGTAAAAAAAACCAATCAAATACCTAATAACTAGTAAAAAAACACATGATCGACTACATGGTCCAAAAGTGAGAGCTTTACAAAGAGAGCATTTACAAAAAATATGAGCATTAAATTTTATCTTAAACAAACTTGCTTTACAAACAAAGCATATACCAAAAAAGGAACACGAGTATTACAAGTGAGACCTAGCTTTAATCTGAATAAAATTGTCATATTAACCTACATTTCAGTGAGGCATTTTTGTAAAAACTTGCAGGGCATTAAATTTCACTAAGGCATTACGTAGTTGGCATAAAACATGTCATTTGGAGACTAATAGGGCAGTACATTTCAGTGAGGACTAACCTGTGTATATTATGTGCTGGTTAAGATCGAACAACGGGGTAGACACTTTCTTGCTTAAACATGTTGGTCCAACTTTGTAGGGGTTTGAACCTAAATATTTTATCTCATTGATTTTCTGCATTTATCCAACACAATAAGAAACCATACAAAATGAAATTAACGCGAATTTAGCAACCTGTAACTTACTCCTACAACATCCCTCACAAGCTTCATATCCTCCAGACTGATGGTCTGATGCACAATTTCCTTTTGACTCGGTTCTAATTTCGACTCAATTCTATCTAATGATGTTGGTCTCTACCACATTTATCCCAGTCCAATAAAAAAACCTTCTCTTATGTCATGTTTAATTCAAGTTGCAGCTCAAGATTCTTACAAAATGTTCACGATTCAAGTTGGGATAGGCCCTGGGAAAGATTGAAATGGTTCACGGGATGCATGCAGGTTCGCAATGATACGGGGTTGAAGAATGAGGAAAATATAAACTTGGCATTGGGTATGCTAGATAAAATTCAAGAGGTTACAGCAGATTTTAAGTCTCACTGAGGAAGATATATGATGGATTTGGATGAGATATCAACTTTTCCTACACATATAGTTACATTTCTGATCAACGAAAAGCTAATCATACAACTTTTCCTACATATATGATGCGTCTATTCCCATCATATAGTGAAAGGAGGGTTAATGTATAACTTTTACGATTATATAGTTGAGGAAATAAACATGGTGGTTAAAGAGATGCATGCCAAAGGGGGAACATTCTAGTGGGAATAGATTTAATTTTGATGCTACTAGAAGAGGTATCCATCCATCCCAAAAAGTTGGGTGTGTTTAGACCCTAAATAAGTTGAGTTCGTAAGTAGACAAATATATCACGCACCAATGCGTAGACCATATGAATGAAATTTTTATGGAATAAGTATTACATTTGTTCAACATTATCAACCGATTGTTCAAAGTAAGGAGTAGAGTATTGAATAGAATGGTAAAAACATGTAAGATGTATTCTAATTTTTGTGTAATATCTCATTAAACATTAGTGAAGATCAAAAAGAAGGATCACAAAGAAAGCTCCCACATCATTTTTCTATACATGGTGTTCGCATAGTACTTAGAGAGAATGTTGGAGACATCAGATGGAATCTTGAGTACAACTATGAAGGTAGACAAGGTGGAAAGGTAGAGGATCCAACTCGATATAAATTGCATCACTAGTGAGAAAATGTTTACAGATCATTCCCACTCTCCTTGATTATTAATTGTTTGCACTTATGGACAACAAACAAACTTATGGTGTTCCATTCTTTTTCTCTACATTTTTTATTTAATTATTTATATTTGCATTTAATATATTAGATAGATGTTGTTGTAACAGTGATCACTAGGTTATGTGTTCAACCCTGATTTATCTGCACCACATTAGGTGGAACATTAGTATGTCATTTAATGATTACTCTGTTGGACTCGTCCTGCAAGTTATGTCCTAGGGTGCTGGATCTACAACATTGATAATATCATCCAAAAATAACAAGATCCCTGAATTCACGAAAAAATAAAAATACCAAATAAATTTAAAGAAATAAATTGTTTAATTTTTTAATATTATTTTCTTTTTAAAATTTAATTACATTTACTAATAAATATTTCTTTTTCTTTGAATGTGCCTTAGTGTTTAATAATTACACACATTTAAAAATATTAATAAATTTTAATTACATATATAATTTTGAATATTAAAAATACTTCAATATTATACACTTTCTAATATATATATATATATATATATATAGAGAGAGAGAGAGAGAGTGTATAATATTGTAATATTTTATTAGATACATAATGTTGTAATTTTTTTACAAGTGTTTAATTAAACAAGTAATTAAAAATATTCAGGTAGATAAGTTCAATTGAAAGTGAAATATATTTATATCTTTAAAAACTCATTACCACTTAAAATTTCAGTTTAACTCATCATTATCTTACACTCACTCTCAACTATTTATTTTTATAAATTCATATATCAATAATCACATAGAAAATTGCATTTTTTTCATATAAAATAAAAGTATATACCATTAAAAAATTCTCCTTATAAAATACTTTTTTTAAAAATAAATCATTGTTCGGCTTCATCTTTTTCATGTATCAAATTTTATTAGCAGTAAAAATTAATCCTTAATAATTTTTGTGAATCATATAACTTCACCAATTAAACCAACAATTATTTACTATAAGACATATTTTTAATTTTTTAAAAAATCAAATATTATAAAAATACATATAATAGAAAAAAACCCCAAACAATTTAAGGCGAACATTAAACAAGTAATAAAATCCCAAATTTAAAATTAGTTGAGAACAAATAATTTAATGATTAACCAAATCTATCTTACACGACTAAGAAAAGTATTTGAAAAACAAGGAATTCCAAAATTGTGGTGTGTATGTAAATGAGGGACTTCTAGAAAAAGCATTGACATTAGATGAAGTCATCCAATATCAAGTCTCATAAAAAGAAGGGTATATTGTACTATACACAATATAATAATTATATTGTCAATCAATAAATTAAATTAATTATTTAATATATATTTTAATTTATATATATAATTAGTAATATAATAGTTAATAAAAAATAATTATTTTTTATTAGTATTTAGGAAAGAATATTTTTAAATTGAATTTTTGTAAGTATTTTTAAATTAATATTTGAAATCATATCATATAAAAATAAAATGTTTTTTATAATTTTTATTAATTATTAATTTATATAAAAAAAATTATAACATATTTATTAATTTTAATAAAAAAATTCTTTGTATAATTAAATAAATAATTTAAATGTTTACACAATTTCAAATATCCAAATTTACATAGATGTTTTTAACTATTCTCTTATTTCAAAAAATTCAGGACTAATATTTTATAAAATATATATTACATTATATTTAAAAAATAAAAAATAAAGAATAGACAAGAAATTTAAACATTATTTTAAAATAATTATTTATTAATATCTAAATATTTATAAATCACCCTTTTCTAAGAGGTGGTTGGAGTTCTAGTGGTAAGTTTAATGTTGGTCCTTTACAATAGTCTTCAATAAATATTATTGTTCTTGAATCGTTAAGTGATGGCTGACCTATCACTATTCATGATGATTTCTTACAAGACTGAAATACTTGACTCTTTCTCCATTAGGTAAAATTCTTTCAGACCAAGCAAGAATCTGCTCGGGAGAAACTAATCCAATTCGAAGTTGTTGATGTTTATCCTGGTCACTCATAAAATAAAATTTTTAATTCATTTTGATCAAACTTCCTTTCTATCTATCTGAAAGTCTTTCTCAGATAGAATAGTATGATTCAATTCTAAAGCTAATACTAAATGCGGTTAATTTAAATCTAGTAACATTCTCAGATTCTTTTGATAGTAGGCAAGTAAAGGAGGACATCTTCTCGATCTTTATTACAGCTATTGCTGCTGCTGAAGCAGCTGGAAGATTCTTAAGTGATGCTCTCTGAATAAAATTTTGCTTTATAATTATTTGTAGTTGTTTGGACCGTACCTTACTCAACAAATTTTATTATTTTGAAATCTAATACATCTTCTTACAAAAAATTTGAACCATGATTTATTAGACTACTTGCCTTTTTAACTTTCTGTAATTATATTTTATTTGGTTAATATAATGTAAATCATTCCAATGATAAATAATTATAAATGAATACATGTTTAAGAGTACGGATATTATATAACTTACGAATATTATTTAGAAACCACCCTAAGATTATGAGCATTGGATCTCAAATATAATATGCATCCAAAACATAGGATCCTCCTATTTCTTTATATGTGCGAGGAGGAGAAGATTTTCCTGTAGCTGGAATTGATCGATAATGTCAGTACACCGTATGCAAGCAGCAAGCCAGCATGTCGTTTTATGTTTTTTTCTGTATCTTCCCCATAAACTACTGGTATTATAAATTATTTGTAACATTCGGGCTTTTAATGTGTAGATATAAAACACTTGTTCTCTCTCAACGAAAATGATTAAAAAAAGCTGGAACAAGGCATCCGAGGAGCATAGTCTGGTTAAATAATGGAACATCCTTCCAACTTTTAGCGCAAATAGATTATTATTGTCTGATATATTTTTATATCCCGGTGGTTTATGCCTGATAATCGCTGCACTCACATGTTTCTTAAAAAAACATATTTTACACAATGTTATTAATAATCTCTGCAATCATCTCTCTTCAGATAATATATTTATAAATGAACTTATAGTTAGAGGTCAAAGCATTAATTAGATATATATAATTTTGATATGTTAAATTAAAGTCAATGATCAAAGGTTTTATTATAATATAACTATTAAAAGTTGAAGAAATTATTAATGTGGAGCCACCTTCAACAGAACGGTGTCTACCCTATCTTTTCCAAATGGTATAATTTGTCTTTTAAGTAGGAACCAACTTGGCATACAAAGGAATTTTACTTAATTATCCATGTATTTTTGAAAAATCTTATTACCTTGATATTGTTGCATATCATCTATAATACATGTCCACCCACCATACAATATGTTGATTGTATGTCGAATTAATCTAAACATTTCTTTGCTGGAGTGTTCATGATGGTAAATGCGTGTATCCTTGTGTTATGAAAAAAACGCCATGTAAGTATCCTGTAAAAGGATGATATTAATGTAATGTTAAGCAATGTTAATAATGGAATGGTGATTCTTTATGATAAAGGAATGGTGATTTTTTAATTATGATGATAGGTGTTTTAAAATGGTAGTAAGGGAGTGTAATGGAGTGTTTTGTTTATATTTATTTTGATTTTTATTTGATTATCATAAAGTCATTTGAATTTTAAATTTGATATGTATTTAACTTTCATTTTAATTTTTTCCTTTTTATTTGAAGAAATCAATTGAATATCATAATATCTATTATATGGTAGAGTTTGGAGCCTTTTTCTGTCATAAATAAATTTTTGAACTTGACATAATGTTTTAGTTAGATTGATGTCATTTATTAGTAATGAGTAGAAAATTAATGAAAAAGCAATAAATTTTTTTATCTATATGATATGCAAACAATCTATGATAAGAATTGTGAGATTGATATCTCTCAACATATTTCAAATAAATGTGCTTAAGATATATGTATTAATTTTAGTATGAGTTATATTAGCATATAATTTTTTTTTGAATAAATAACTTTTATCAAATCCAAAATCTAGATGTAAAATTCAATCTCACGCTTATGAATTGTAGTGTTCTATAGGTATATTATTATATGAATGGAATATTTACTATTAGAAAACTTCGCGATATCATATATTATACAAATAATAGTAATAATATATCAAGGTTATATAGCAAAGCAACCGGTTGTTATTTATAACTCAAACTCCTTGACGGAGGAAAAAACCCAACTCAACACAAGTGAGAAGCAAGAAATAAAAATAAGGTTAGAAAATATGCAACACTTAAAAAAATTACAACACATAAATTAAGAACAAGATGTAGGACATGAGGGAGGAGGCATAGGATCGTCCTTAGGTGGCAAAGTCACCCAAGTGGAAGGCTCTATAGTAAGAGTATCTAGAGCTACCCAACCATTCTGGGGATCCAAAGTCATATCAATAGTCTATCCATCAATAAGTTTCACCTGAGTAATAGTGCTAGTAGGAAAGCCTTTGCAAGAGGGAGTTGTGTCAACTTTACCACATAGAAGTGACAAGCCCCATCCTTAGATGAAAGTGAGGGGAGAAGTGGCCATAAATGCACAATGACTTTCTATGCCTTCTACGAAGAAGCAATGAAAGTCCCTGGGGTAACCCATCTAATGACACCCGAATCATAGGGCAAGAGGCATCCCTTAGTGATTTAGAAGCTCCTAGAGGTGGTAGACTTACATCAGAACCATGTCAATTTGGGATTGAATTTGAATTCAGGCCAACAAAATAACAAAAACCTTGTTGTTAAAATAAAAATGATAAGAAAATTCATCATTGTTGAGCATATCACTATAGATGGGTTTCCATACCCAGAAACTAATAATGTCTCTAAAACATTACATAGAATATTAGTAGAAATTGGCTAGTTAGCCGAGTCCCCTAGAAGAACAAGCCACCTAGAAAAAAGCTCAAGGTGATAAGGTTGGAATAGGTTGTGGATCCATTTCCAAGTAGATTGGGCCCATGGGCAGCATCAAAAGAGGTTCTCGAATGACTCATGTCATTGGCATGTAGGACACTTGGGTGGAGTAATGCTCATGTAAAAGAGCCACTCCCCAAGCATGTGGCCTTGATAGACTAGGAACCACATGAATTAGGTGAGCTTAGGTTCCATTCCAACATTGCAAATTATACCAAGTTTGGTAAGTCAAGTTCTATGGGAGGAGTTAAGCCCCCAATGCCTATTGAACTTACATAGAGCATAGGGGAAGTTCTCATGAGTGGTTATGGAAGGCCTAGAGAATATTTTTAAAAATGGATGTCATATTTCCATCACTAGTCCTTCCACCATATCTGGGGTAGTTTCGAACCCATCTTGTGAAGCATAACACCAGGAAGAATCTCTTAGATGTAGAGAATAGAAAGCAATTCAACACCATTCAATTGAAATTTAATTTTCAAAGTTGGCCAAGGAATCCAATCCCTAGTAGAAATCAAATCTCTGATGGTAAGAAAACCTTTATGAAATAGTCTTAGAGATTTAATTTTCAATCATTCAATAAATAAAACATTAATTCTTGTCATAATAGGAGACCACTAAATGTTGTGATCATTTCAAGATAAACCTATAAAAAAACCATCCCCAATTAATTTCATGTGGGGCTTGACAACTTCAAAATATTTCCATATAATTTTGACACAATCCATAATGATGATAAAGGAGTGAAAACGTATATTCTTCTGACTGGGTTTACCATAGGGTGCCCCATAGGAGATACAATGCCTTAGTAGGATTTTATGGGATTCATTACCTTCAATGGCATGAACAACCCATTTGACACATAAGGTTATACTCTATCTATAAAGGCAAACAATTCTCATGCCTCCTTTATCCCAAGGAAGGCAACAAATATCATAGACCACACAATGGAAACTCTTTGTTGCTTGGAATTAGACCAAATAAAGTCCTTGAGTATTTTAGATAAGTTGCTTTAAGATGATTTTTATGGAGCCCAACATGAGGAATAATAAACATGGGTGGTAGTCATAATCTTGGTGCAAATCTAGAATTTCCATGTTAAGAATAATTGCTTGGTAATATAGTATTCAACTTTATTCTCCACTCTACTAATGACATATTTCCATAGCTCAACTAGAGAGTAGTCAAAGTCAAAAGGAATTCCAACAAATTTAAAATTTTCTCTACATGCAATTCATTTCTAATTAAATTGGAGAAGCTAATTAGGCATAGGCATCATACTTTATCTAAAACACAAAGCCTTACTCCATTGCAAACTAGATTGAGAAGTCAAATAAAAAATATTAAGACACATCATAGCTTTTAGGAAGGCTTTTTCTTATTCTTCAAGCATAATGAATGTGTCATCTACAAAACTCCCATTAATGAGTTGACAAGATCAGTCAAGTAAAAATATACCTCAAACCAAGCCCCACTTAGCCTTAGAGGCAAGAAGATATCCTAAAGATTCTATAGAGAGAACATATAACATTAGATCAAGAGGATAACCTTCATTGATAAAGCATTGTATGAAAACACCATCAGACATGAAGCCACTAATGGTGAGGCATGATGAAACATTAGAAAGTAAAGTTTGGACTGCCAAAACAAAGTAATGGCTGAAACCCAAAGCCTTTAACATAGATAGGATAAATGCCCATTAAATTATATCTTATGTTTTTTCAAAGTCAAGATTGATAAAATTAGTTTGTAGATGATAAACTCAAGCCTATTCCATGCCCTCATAGACAACAATAAAATTATCAAGAATATACCTCCCTCTAATGAAAATGGTTTGTTCAAGTCTGATAATTATAAGAAGAATAAAATGGATTCGATTGGCAAAAGCTTTGGATAGAATTTTGTAGGAGACATTCAAAAAGGTTATTGGCCACCAATTGGTAATGAGTTCTAGATCATCCGTTGTGGGTATAAACTTAATATTATCTTTTTTAATTAAAGCTGCTAAAGAATGGTTTTGCAAGGATTCTTTGTAGAATTGAATCAAGTCTATCCCAATAAATGCCCATGTAGATTTACCAGATTCACATGGGAATCCATAAAGTCTTAGGGATTTATCATTAACCATGAATTGGAGAGCCTCTATGAGTTCTTAGAGGGGAAAGGGTGAGTTAAAGATTCATTGGTCAGTTTCTCTAAATTTGTGAGGAACCACATCGAGGAATTCCTATAATGCCTAAGATATTTGTTTTGTGACCTCTTAGGCTTGGAAGACTAGTTGGTAGTGATTGAGGAAGGCTAAGGAGATGTATAGAAGGGAGGTTATATACATCCAGTTCCTAACGTAATTGTGTTGTGATTGTCAATCTTACTCAAAATTTTTTAAAATGCACAAATTAGGCCAAAATCACATAAATGTGCTAAATGGTTCGAGCTTGCCATATACAACTATCGATATAGGCTAATGTATCCCTAAATGGGGTAATGAATTTTATGTTATTATTAACTTTGATAAAATCATTTTGAGTCAAAATGACAAAAATGCATTTTGGTTCTCTATATCACTCTTTTCTTCTAATTTGGAAACACACAAGATATGCATGTGTTATTTTGTGTTGACAACGTCCTAAATGAGATATTGATTCATATGCAACTAACATCACCTTCTAGTTCCTCTCTAGTCAAATTATGACCCAATTATATGACATTATGACTAGTTTGATTAATTGAGTGCAACCAATTTCCCAAGAATTACTTAAAATTTGATTAATCTTACTTATGCAAATTAATTCAAATCAAGAGCTTATGTGTAAAATCCATGGAAGTTATTGAATATCTTTTAGTTTGAAATTGATTCCTATTTTCTACATCATCTAATGACATCATTGTGGGGTGGCACCCATAAGCCATAAATGCAAGAAATATCAAGTTTATGGCCTCCCATGCCTCTTTAATGCCCCTTCCTTACAAATATTTATGAGGGTATTTATAGATTAATTATACAAAATTGGATTAATTCATTGCCACACATCTTGATCTCAAGATATGCGATCATGGTTGATCTTGACCAAATTGAAAAATCTATAAATAGGAGAGCCAAGACCACTATTTTTAAGCTTCATTTGTGTAAAATTATTATGTAGAATTCTATCCATAAATCATTTGTGTGTGGTGTTTATTATACATAATTTACAATAGGATAACTTCAAGATAGGCACAAAGATTGATTTTCATATCATGAGCCTTTTATTGGTGAGAAATAGATAATGGAGGAGCTTTGTCTTGCATCATTGATGAATACTTGAGAACCAATTCAAGGGGGAAATCATGTTTTGAGTTTAATTTGGGTAATGGGATGCTCTTTAGAAGGTATTACATATTATTTCTTTCATTTTATCTTAATTGTCAATTGTCAAGCCCCATCGAAAGAGTTGGCTTAACTTGTTGTGTTCATGTGCATTTTTATTGAGTTTTCATGACTAATTATTGATCTAACCATCTTTGTAATCCATCTATACATCTTGGCATACCCAGTGGGATAATGTAGCCCATTCAAACAAGGAGGAAACTTTGGCATTTTAAAAAATCTAAAAAGTTCTTATAAATCCATAAAGTCAAGTTTTTATCATTATTTTCCTATGTTTTTGAAATTTTTTGTTGACAAACAATTTACACAGTGACCAATATCAATTCTATGTAATTGACATAGGTTTTGTGTGACTAAAGTTAGTCCTAGATAACTGGCATTGGTTTTGTTGCATGGAAAAACATAGCATAAAATTCACATTTTAGATCTTCCTTCAAAATCAAACAATTTTATTTTGGATTTTTAAGTCTTTATTTAAATGTATATTACATGATATAGAGATTTTATGGATATTTTATCCTAACTTGGGATAGCAAGTGTTTTTTTGAAAAATATTTTTTGGCTAAGGGTTCACAGTTAACCAGTATTGATCTTTGTCAATTGACATTGGTTTGCTTATAACTGGCATCAATTTTACTGCAACCAACATCGATCACTATTGATTGATGTTGATATTTATGTTTAAAAAATAAATAACTTGAGAGAAAGACTTAAAAACTTTCCTGTTTCATTATTAGTTATGCTTCAAAGCATGGGGAAACTCTCTAACACTTACAGGACTCACATGGAAAAGTGACCAGTTTGAGCATAATTAAGTCTTAAACTTTCCCTTTGGTGTTCAAAAAGAAATTAGATGGTTTTTAAAATTGTTTTATGATGTTTTTCAAATATTTTACAAACCAAGGCCAAGGGGCCAAGAACTTTGTCAAACACTTTACTTTGGTGCTTAAAACTAGCACTCAAATTATAAAGTTTTCAAAAGTGTGTTATTTTATCCAAAATCATCTATTACTTGTTTATTTCTTGTGAAAAATGAAAAGTGCATGTATGTTCTTCCCCCATCCCCTTTACAGAATTTTGGTGACCAAAATCACCTTTTCATTACAATTGTCCCTTTGTCTAAGGCATAAAAACAATGTTGTCAAGGATCTCCCCAAAACCCATATGGTTTGGGTGATCTAAAAACAACCTCTAAAATCTTTTCACTTAGTTTTATTTTATGAAACTTGGCTTGTGGAGGGGACTTCATAGCCTCTTCATGAGTTCTTTAGGGTAGCTTTGACTTGGGGTTTCATCTCCTAGCATTTTTTCAACACCATTCCATAATGGGGTATATAAATCATGGCACGTATACTTTTAGAGTCAAGGGGTCGAGCGGCTAACCTCTCCGTTTCTAATGAAAACCTGAGTCAAGTCTGGTTAATCAAGGTATTACACTAAGCAATACATGGATGGTATCACTATGCAAAGTAATAGACCCTTCAATAGTAAGTTAATCAATATGAACTCAATTGATGTGAGGCATCTCTAGTGTTAATCACACTTGGTACCATATAGATGATCAAAAATTTAAGTTTTATAAAAACCCCACTTGTTTCGGATGTATTTTTGAAGCAAGTTGAGTAACTCGAAGATTCATGTCACTATACAATATCTTGGGGGAAGAGTGTCTGTAAAAATCTTATTACTTCATGTGCTTTTATTTTTGGATTAACACTTAAAACCCTCCCAAGTGCATGTATATATATGGATTTCATAAATATGAATCAACCTTGTTAATTTAGGGCTTAGGATGGTTTACTTAGTTATGTTTAATCATTTTCTTTACTTTCTTGTTCATTACTTGAGTCTAAAACTTGTTTGTGAATAAAACATGTTATAAACAAACACATTTTTTGTCCACCATTTTTAAAAAAGAGAGGCATTATGCTGGTCAAATAAAAATCATATTTTCCCTTATTCAAATCCTCATTATAAACATTGTGTTTATATTATCCAAGAAGTGTGGTTATGCTTCTTATTTGAGCCTAAACCATTTCCCAAATATATTCAATTCCTTCAATTTTTAATTCAAATTTAGAATCTCACCTTTCTAAGTTCTGAGCCAATATGTTAATTGGTTTACCATTTTCAATTAGTTTGAGTTAACTCTGGTATAATTTCCCATTTGTATTGAAGGTCGTTTATAGACTCATCATCATCTAATCATTGTGACCTTAGGTCATCTAGTGTAACTCTCACACTCCAAGTTCTAGAACACATTTTATTCTACCTCCTATTACCATGTGACAACGTTACACTACTTGTTTGGTTTTATTTGTATACTTAGGAATTATTGCATGCTTTCACATCTTGAGTTTATTATTTTGCATTATCACATTCCTAATATGAAGGGCTTTCTTATAATTTTCTAGTAGCAACTTGTCAAAGTTGAACTAGCTTTTACATTATTGACCTATCTTTAAACCTACATTTGGTGTAATAGTTTACACTTAGGTATTTGAGCTATCATACCCTCTTTTGATTTAATGATTTCAACCCACCAAAGCTGAGTAATTTTGTGAACCATTTCTTCTAATTGTGTGGTACTATGCCACCTCTTTTTTATTATAATCTTTTTGATATATTATCATTTATTTGGAAAAATCAAAACATACCTTGTTAAATTTATTAAAACATTTTCCAAATATTACCAAATGTAGAGAATAACATTTTATACATGACATAGAGGTATACTCATAGTGAGGTCCCTTACAACTCTAGCTATGAGGAAGAACACTTTTATGATGGACAAAACAATTTCGTGGTCTTTGATGGCATTCCCATGACTGTAAGATTTGAAGAAGGTTACTTTGAACATCAAACTATAGAGGATAAAGATGAAATTATCCTAATGTTGATTGAATCTAGTGCTAGATTTCTATTAGACTTTGCTATGGAACAATTGCATACCTTGGTTAGGGTAGAAGAACAAAAATGAGAATAATGCCTTGCTAATATTGTAGAAACAAACATTGCTTCTTCTAGTAAAGGAAAGGAAGTCCTCATAGATTCAAAACCTAATGATCAATATATTGTCACCAAGATCAGAAAAATAAGTCAATGATATGCAAACCAACTTATCACATACTTGATAGACTCTTTAGTTGTTATTTCAATACACAACGACACTTCCAAGAAATAAGGGAATGTTATTGAACCAGTGCAAAATTTAGTTGATAAAATAATTATAATGGATCAAGATGTCTAAATTAAACAACCTAAGTCCCAATATGTTCCACAACATGCTTTGCTAGACATATAGCATACATTTTTAAATCATCAAGAACCTCTTGTTCCTTTACAGAACCAAGGACCAAAAATTTAGTTTGTATTGAGGAAATTATCCAAAATAATTTAGTTATTTCATATTAACTAGCACATACTTTGGTGAATAGACCATGGACTCCCCAAAATTAATGGAACACTTATTCAAAGTGGATGACTTTAGGGAATGTTAATTAACCTAGAAATCAATGGCTCATTTACTTGACTCAATGAGTGAATCAAAACAAATTTGTAGATCAGGGTGTATATTCCCGATAAATCCATGCAACAGGGGCACATACCACCCTAATATAACTATATTCCACCCACCAATACACAACACATGCAAGAGCAAAATTTGATGAAATAAATTGTATAATGATTGGAGACAGGAAACGTAATCAAGAGATACAAATTTGATGAGATATATCCATAACTATTCAATTTGAGTATTATCCAAGTCCCTTTTCTACCACATTTTAAGGTACCCAAATTCGAAAAATACAAAGGAAAGGTTGACCCTCATGAACACATTCAGGCATTTTTGTTGTTATGCCAAGAGGTAGCTTATAGTAGCATTTTCTCGTTTCATTTATTTCCATGAAATTTAACAGGACAAGCTTTAGATTACCTTCTTAAGTTATCTAAGGGATCAATTATAGATTGGATTGATCTATCTAAAAATTCCTTCAACCACTTCTTATACAACATTGAAGATGAATTGACCATTATTGACATGTGAAAATCCAAACAACGAGATGGAGAAAGCTTCATGTCATATCTACAGTAGTGGAGAGCATTATCTAGATGCTTTCAACATAATTTTCTAGACAAAAAATTGGTTGACATATTTACATAGAAACTACACCCTGAGGTGGCACATAATCTATGACTTTCTTGCACAAACAAATTTAAAGAAATTATAGATAAGGGTATATAGATTGAGAAGGAACTTGTCACTAAAGGCCTTGTCAATATTTATTCATAAGGTCAAACATCAAATGAGACCCAATCTCCTAGTCAAACTATTGCAATAGATCAACCTAAGGGTTTTAATAAAAACAAGAACATGGTTGGAAATAGAGTAATTAAAGCAAGACATGTACAAATAGTGCAAGCCCCATTGGGTCCAAATGTACAATTAACTCCACCTAATCAACCAAACACTTTGCAAAGAGTCCCTCCATGAAGGGTATTCAATAATAGTTCTAGATTCTTTAGAAAACTAGGAGAGCCTAGTGAGGAAGTGTTCCAAAAGCTCATAACATCTCATTTGATTATATGGCTTATACCTAAACCATTTCCTGTAGATCAACCCAAACCTGATTGGTATCAGATAAATGAATTTTACAACTTCCATAGTGTTTTTAGTAACTTTCCTATCATTGCATCCAATTGTGATACCTTATTGAAGATTTGATTTAGAGTGCCAAGGTTGAGATTAAGCTTACTCTACAAGACACTAATTAGGATATGGGAATCTATAAAGACCCATTTCCTTGACATAATCAACAATCGCCAATGAATAATCAAAACCAAGGACAAAATCAATAATAGAATAAAAATTAGAATCAAGGCCAAAATCATAATTAGTATGATCATAATCATGATCATAATACCCATGCTAACAACTTGGGTTACAACAACATGCCCTACGACTATAATAACACTGTGGGATGCATTTATACCACCCATATTACCACTATCACTATTAAAACCTATGAACCCTCTCGTACTCTTTGTAGTAATGGACCTATTATTATAGGGTCAACACCCTCTCCCTTAAGTAATACCACATCAATTCATGGAATTCTATTATGCCTCCATTTTCATGGGTTACTATTTCTATACATCATCCTTCTTCTAATTATAATGGTTCCTTAAAAATAAAAATTGCTCAGATGCAATTACATTCTCATGAATCACTCTCCAAGGCCCTTTGCCTTCATGTTCTAATTATAGTGGATCATTACCACCTCTATATTATGTAATCTCAACTAGATGCTCATGAGTTACCCTTCAGGTCCTTTTGCCTTCTTCTTCTACCACTAAACCTAATGTGAACATTGTGCCTCCAGATCCAAATCCAAACATTATGCAAGCCAAATCTAAGCCATCTCATCCTAATATTGAAAAGCCTTATAGCCTATTGGATCAATTGAGTAAAATCCCTACGTAGATTTATATTTTGGATCTCTTGCCTACGTCTAAAGTTCATAGATATATTTTGAATGACCTTTTTTAATAATCCACTATTTCCTAAGATATTAATCCTAAATAGTTTCAAACCTTTATTAGACATTTATCTTCATTTTGATAACTCATATTTGATCAGAAAGACATGTCCACTCTAGGTCCCACCCATAAGAACCCACTATATATTGAGTTCATCATTGAAAACCATAAGATCAAGTGAGTTCTTATAGATAATGGTTCAGGGCTGAACATAGTGTCCCTCAAAATGGTATATAGATTGGGATATATTACGAAGGGAATTCAACTAAATATTATTACCATAAAGGCTTATGACAATGATAAGAGGGAATCTTCTAGTAAAATTTGTTTTCCAATCATTGTTGGGTTTGTTTCCCATCACACCTTGTCGCATATTATGGATATCAAATTACCTTATAACATACTTATTGGTCATCATTGCATATATGAAGTGTAGTCCATTCCATCCACCTTGCATTAGTGCCTTAATTTTCCCCATGATGGGATTGAGGTCACTATTCTGACCGATCTATAACCTTCCAGTATTGTAGGCATTTAGAATTTGAGTTTTGCAGTTATAACTATTGTCCTAGTTCTAAATTATTTACAAAGAATAATAAGGAAATAGTTTCACATCCACCAAAATCCAATTACATCAACCCTAGTGACCTTGTGTCCACTTTATCTAATCTATTTCCTGCAACTCTTGTAAAAAAGGTTGTTATAGAAGACATGGGTATTTCCACATACCATCTTAAGGATGCCTTCCATGTTGCTAAGCTATCGAAGTCTCCCAACACATTTGGTAAAGCCAAAACTTCCAAAATCCTTAATAGACCTAGGATGATATGGAAACAAAAGAAAGAAACGAAAAAACCACTAATGGTATTTGTACCTAATACTTCACCAAAATAAGATTGAGAATATTTAATTAAAGGATATTGGTTATATTCCGATGGCATTATTTATTGTTTTTAGAATCCATAATATCCTATCCTTAATTAGATCATGGACAATTTTGATTATATAGGAAAAGGCCTTAGCCCACAAGGGAAAGGAATCCTGGAACCATTATTAGTTGATATAACTAATTTGAATAATGGTATTAGATTTATATTGCCTAGGGGTAACCTCATGACTTTTGATAGTGTTTCTTCTGAATTGACTAGTGATAAAACTCCTAGAAATGATGTAGCATCCCTTTATAGCATTTTTCGATGAGCTTGTTGACTCATATTTATTTGATTAAAATTTCATCATGACCATAACACTCCATTGTTACATATTCCTTTGTTATCCTAAACTCACTAATTGGGACTAATAAAATTTAGTCATATGCATTGTTAAAATCCAAAATTAAGAATCAATTGCAGAATATATGGGACTTAAAGATGGATTGCCCATCGATGATCATAAACAAGGCTTTGATTTTTCATTGGATCCTTATACCTAATTTGGAGAGTATGCAAACTTTCTTGGTTATGAAGAACATAAAACATCAATATCTTTAGATGAAACCCTCTTTAAGGTGCTTGTTGATTAGGGAAAAAGTAAAGAAAAATATAATATTTTGAGTGAAAACCTATTTTAGGTTCTCTTAGATGGGAAATTTTGTTCATCCGCAAAGGATGCACAAGGTCTATCAAGTCCTATTTGTATTGCTAGTACTTGCATCATGTTGAAACAACAAATCTTTGAGCATCTTACTCTTTACTTTCCTAAGATTTTTGTTAGATGGCCATTACCTAATTTGGTGGATTCAGATTCATTGCATTATCTAAAACTCTAGGATGAATAATAAGAAATTGTATAAAAATAAGATGATCATGATCACACATTACCTACTATTCTTGAAGATGGTTGTACGCTCATTGTATTAAACACTATTGAAGTGAACCTAAGAATGTATAAGGATACCAAAATTGTTTACCTCAGAGCTTCCCTTATTGAATCAAAATACAAACACATTATATCCATTTTTATGGATTTCATTGATACTTTTTCATGGACATATTTTTACATGCCAAACTTAGACCCTCACTTATCATTACATCATATTATTGTTCATCTAGATGCCAAGCTAGTTAAACCTAAATTGAGGAAGATGCATCCATGCATTGCTCTATTGTTCAAAGTTAAACTAGATATATTATTGGGAGAAAGCTTCATTAGACCACTTGACTATTCTAAATGGATATCAAACAAATTTCCAATTAGTAAAATGCCACAGGGCATACGTATTTGTATTGATTTCAAAGATATCAATAAATTATGCCCCAAAGATGATTTTTCTTTTCTAAACATTGACATGATCATCAACTCTAATACTTAGGTATGAGATTTTATCCCTCAAGTATGGACTTCATGGATACAATCAAATCAAGATAACCCAAGAAGATCAAGACAAGACTATGTTCACCGCTTCATAGGGAACATTCTATTATCAAGTCATACCATTTATATTTAAGAATGATAGAGCCACTTATCAGCATGCCATGACTATCATCTTCCATGACATGATGCATGATATTTTTGATGACATCCTAGCTAAATCAAAAACCTGTCTTGGACATCTTGACATTCTACGAAAAATCTTTGAGAACTTCATTAATATAAAGTCTACCTGAATCCCATTAGGTGTGTTTTTGAAGTCATTTAAAGAAAATTACTAGGGTTTATTTAATCACAAATAGGGATCAAATTCAAATTTACTAAGGTCAATTTCATTGTTAAAATGCCTCCACCTTTGAATCTTAAATAGCTATGCAGCTTGTCGGGAAAAAGCCAATCTATTCATAGGTTCATTTCACAATTGGAAGATAAGTGCCACCCATTTAACCATATATTGAATAAATGGGTTACATTTCAATGGGATCAAGAGTTTAAATTATCATTCATGAATATCATAACATATTTGTCTAACCTACCAGTTTTGAGACTACCAACAATTGGACAACCACTACTTCTTTACATTTCAATAACTGAACATGTACTAGGGGCAATTTTGGCCCAACATGATGATCAAGGTAAATAAGATGTAGTATATTATTTAATCCATACACTGGTGGATTATAAACATAATTATACACCTATTGATAAGGTGTGTTTATATATAGTGTTCTCTTCCCAAAATCTATGACATTATACATTGAATAATAAAACCATTGCTATTGCCAAAATTGGTCCTCTCAAATTTATATTATCCAAAGTATCTCTTGTAAGATGTATGGTCAAATGGGTCATGCTATTAAGTGAACCATAAATAAATTAAAGGATATTTTATTATTTATCAACTTGTAGAAGGCCCTATTATAGACACTCAACCACTCAGAATCAACTTTCCAGATGATTCTATCATAACAGTTGAAGAAGTAAAACATGAGCCTAAATAATGGAAACTATATTTTGAATATCCCTTCACATCTAGAGGATTTTGAGCCAAAATATTATTAATTAAACCATAAGGTGATTTGATTCCTAAATCCTTTCACATCAATTTTCATTGTACCAATAATATGGCTAAGTATGAAGAACTTGTTATAGGACTTTGTCTTGTTGTTTAGTGGGATATCAAACATTTAATTGTCTATGGGTATTCCCAATTAATTTTCAAATTGAACCAATGATTAGTATAAAACTAGAGATGACAAGCTTGTACCTTACAAGTAAATTATGGATAATCTCAAAACTCATCTTAAATGTCTACAGCTTGAATAAGTACCACATGTCAGTAATAGATCTATCAATACAATGGTAAAAATTGGGTCCATGATATAGATTGATAGAAATGATAAAGAGTATCAATTTCTTATTTAAAATATTCTACAAATTGTACATGTTTTACTAGATTCAGAAAGGATATGCACCATTATTGGTCCCAATCCACTACCTAAACTGCTTTGGTATCAAAAATTTTATAATTATTTTCATGATCATGTTTCTCCACTTGACCTTTCAAATAATCATCAATAACTTTTCCTTCACTACATATCTCATTATACCCTCCTTGGAATCACACTTTATTACAAAGGCTATGATGGAATGATATTGCATTATTTATATTTAAGAGAATCCAAGTTATCTCTTAGGGAGGTTCATGAAGGAATTTGTGAATCCCACACCAACGGTGTAGTGTTAGCTAAAAATATCCTCAAAATAAGTTACTATTGGCCTACAATGAATACAGATGCTTGAATTTGTGTGAAAAAATGTGTTCCTTGTCAATAACATGGAAATTTGACACACACACCTTCCTTAACACTACAACTGATCACAACAACATGGTCATTTTACACTTGGGGCCTTGATCTCATCAAGAAAATATATGCAACATCTTCAGATGTCCATAAACATATTTTAATTGCCACTGAGTATTTTACTAAGTGGATTGAGGATATTCCACTCACTTATGTCATAGGTAGGTAGATAGCCAAGTTCATTCATTACCATATCATATGTACATATGGCATCCTAGCTCACATTATATTCAATAATGGTATATCATTTTTAAATAGAGATGTTAAAGACCTTTGTGCAAAATTCAAGATCAAGCACAAGAAATCCATGACATATAACCCAAAAGATAATGACAAGTAGAGGCATAAAACAAAACCATTGTAGCTATTTTAAAGAAGATTTTCAGTGACGCTAGTCATAATTGGTACTTAAAATTTTTTCCTTCCCTTTAGGCTTATCGAACTAGTGATGAAACACCTACAAGAGCTGATCCATACTTCCTTGTTTATGGCATAAAAGCTATTATCCTAATTGAGATCCAATTGCATTCATTTTGAGTTTCTTTGGATAATATTGAAGATGACAAAGATTATAGAATTTCCAAGTTAAAATAGCTATAACTTTTTGATGGTAAGCATTTGGATTCCCTAGAAAATAAACAAGCCTATCATAATAGATTGTGATGAAGATACAACAAGTGCATTCTCGCTTAGGAGTTTGAAATTGGTGATTTGGTCTTGAAAGAGAACCAAAAGAACATAAATGATGAACACAAGAAAAAGGGTAAGTTCTAACCCAATAATCTTGGACCCTATGTTATCATAGAAAATTATGGATTGGGGCATACCAATTGGCTACTTCAAGTGGAAAAGAACTTCTAGAGCCCATGAACATTGTGCATCTTAAGTAGTTCTATGATTGATAGCCTTGAGCCATTGTCTAAAAAACAATTTACTTGAGGGAAACTTATGATAAATTTATTTTATCCTACCATTATATCCTAGATCATCCCATGATGGACTATATTCTTTGTTTTGGCCTATCGTGGACTATTCTTTTGAGAACCATGTTCTTTTATGACTCTAGATACTCAAAGCTTTAAACCACTAGCACTTTGGATTTATTTCATCCCACCCTAGAACATCCTCTTTTGATCCAAATTCATTATGGAACATCCTCTTTTGGACCATATTCATTTTAGACCATTCTATTTAGATCCATATTTTTTTATACCTTGGGCCATTGTAACCTAGACATCTTTTATCCCTTCACCAATTATGATCCTGATTATTACTCATAGGCATTCTAGACACATTTGATGTCAATTCTAAAAAGAAATTCAACATAAATAGTATATTTTAGCTTCTTCTATAGGCACATGAACATAAATACACCTTCAACTCAAGATATTTTCCTACTAGATGGTTATTCAGAGTTATCTCATGTTGCGTACTATTCTATTATTATTTTTTTATTGTTTGTTAGGAATTATTAACTTAGCAGGGCCTCACTCTCATTTATTTATGAGTATGTGCTATTTTAATAAACTTTAGATATTATTGGAGATTCTAATATAATATGAGTCTCCTTGATTAGTTTGTTACCTATTCCATTGTTTATATCCATGATCGATCCTTGCATCTAGTTTAGCTATTATTTGAACTCTTACCTATGGACATGCATCTCCTTAGCTAGGTAGTTCACCCTGGACATTTTTTTAGTATTTCATTTCTTATACTTATCTCAAAAAACCAAAAACATTATAAAATGATCGACAAAACAACCAAAAGTATTGTCTTCCACTTTTATCTATTCTAATATCCACGCTCTTATTATTTTATAAGTAATTGTCTCACACACTTTGTCTTTTATAAGACCATTCTTATTTGAATTCTCTCACCATTTTGCAAGTCTATCTCCCTTATTTCATCTACAATATGAATCATTTCTTTCTTATCATCACTTTTCTTCTATCCAATTTCTTGAGATAACTCCAATTGGCTTGAAGTTCATGTCAGATCTCATGTCCATAGAACTATGTAGGCAACATCTACTTGTTATGTACATATGGAGTTTGTTCATCCACCCCCTTCCTTTTCTTCTCTTTCCCCCATTTATTTTATGTTGTTTTCCTATCACTTGGGAGCAAATTTGTGTCCTTACTCTTGTTATGCTATGGTAGAAAGTAATGCCTCTATTACACATTCCTAAATAATTATTTTCAAATTGCACTAACATTATGACTAATGCTTATTTATACATGATTATTTGATTTTTATTAGTGTTTTGTTTCACTTTCTTGTCTCTTATTTTATTTTTATCTTCTTTTTTGTTTCTTCAGGTTCCTTCTTGGTCTTTTGTTTTGTTGTTTTGTCTTGTTTCTTTTGTTTTCCTTTTTTCAAGTGCATCTTGATAGTACATATGAAGCTTGATTCTTCATATCATGATTTCACGTTATTTATTAAGTTGTTCTTGATTTTATTTTGGGATTTTACATTTGTATTCATACTTAAGTCTTGATTTTTCATATCTTTATTTTAAGTTTGGTTCATTTTTGTTTTCTTTTTATTTTTCTTTGTTTGTTTTTTTTTAAATGTAAATAGTTGTGACTCTGGTATTGGTAATTTTTATAATTATCCTTAGTTATAAATATTAATATTTAAACCATCTCATTGTAATTTAAATGCAATGTCATTATAGGTTCTTCATACTTATGATTCATAATTTCATTTTGCTATAGCAAACACCTAATGCTTTGGATCCAAGTCTCAAAGTCAATGCAACTTTGATGATCATTTCTCGTTTACACCAATGAAACTAGGTACCAATGAATTATCTCACACTTGAATCTATATAAGGCATGCATATCTTGGCATACATCATGAGTCTAATCAAATAGTAGTCTATTTTTCTCCATTATTCATTACTCATTCCATTTTGTCTCACTTCTAGGTGAAATATATTAGCTTGAGTTCCATCTAGACTATGTAGGCAGTGCTTGGATACATGACGTATCTAGGGTTAGCTTAACCATATTTATTCTTCTATTCATCTCCTTCATCAATTTGTGCATCTTTATATGCCTAGTTTTATATGGCTTCTTCAACCATTAAAACATAACCTCTATGTTTATGCTTGCATATTTAATCTATGCAATAGGTTATATCTTTGAGCTATGCTTGCCAATTTTTCCTCTTGGAACATAACATTTGAACTAGTCATAAATCTAAATCAGCCCTATAGGGGTAAAATTAATTATCAGTGATCACAATTAGCCCTATTTGGATAAAACTGATTTATCAACAGATCAAATCCAATCTAATTGATTACATTATTATTCCTCTCTCTCTAGAGCAACATTCTCCTACTTATTATAATTCTAAGATCTATGGAAATTTTCCCTCATTTTGGCAATATTTCAATGTGCAACTTATCTCATGTTATATCATTTTGTAAGCACACAACTTATACCCTAACTTTGGGTGTGTTCAATGTGTGTCATTTATATTTTTGAATTATATCCTTCCCTTCACCACATCCTTGGTGCCTATTATATTCTAATTATATTTTGATCATTGATGGAGTCAATGCATACAATCATTCACTCAATATGTATTTAATCTATGCCATGGGTTAATCTTGTAGAGATGGATTACAAAGATGGTTAGATCAAGTATTAGCCATGAAATCCAAGAAAATTGCATAAATAAATAATAATCTAGGCCAACCTATTCAAAAAGGTGTTGAAAATGATAATTAAGAATAAATGAAAGAAAAAAAAACAAAAAATTACCTTCCCAAGAGCATCCCATCACCCAAATGTAGCTAAAAACATGATTTTACCCTTGATTTAGTGCTCAAGTCTTCAACAATAGTACACAAAAAAGCTCCTCCACCATATCAAGAAAACCAACTAAAATAGGCTCATGATATGAAATCAATGTTATGCCTATAAATGAAGCTATTTTACTACAAATAAAACATTATAAAACTACACTCAAATGGTTTTTAGAGAGAATCCTACATTATAAGTTTACACAAATTCAGCTTAATTAAAGTGGTTTTGGCCCTTCTATTTATAGATTTTCTAAGTTGATCAGGATCAACCATGACCATCCATATTGACATCAATTTATTTGGACATGAATTAATCCAATTATGTAAATAATATCCATAAATAAACTCATAAATATTTGGGATAAAGGGGCATTAAAGAGGCATGGGAAGCCATAATTTTGATATTTGTCGTATTTATGGCTTATGGATGCCACCCCATAAATAACCTCATTTAATGATTCAATTAATAGGAATATATTTCAAATAAATAAACATTCAATAACTTCCATGGAATTCTTACTGAAGCTCATAATTTGGTTTGATTTGCCTATGTAAGATTAATCAAAATTTAAGCAATTATTTAGATATTGGTTGTACTTCATTAATCAAACTAGCCAAAAATTTATATCACTAGGTTGTAATTTTAGTAGAGAAGAATTAAAAGGTGATGTCAGCTACGCATTGACCATCATCCATTGAGGACATTTTCAACACAAACTAACACATACACATGTTGTGTGCTTCCAATTAGAATAAAAGAGTGATCTAGAACACCAAAATACATTTTCATCATTTTGATTCAAAATGATTTTATCAAAGTTAATCATCACATAAAATGAATTGCCTCATTTATGGATACATTAGCCTAAATTGGATACATTAGCATGTTTAAGTGATTTTGGCCTAAATGAACATTTTTGTGCATTTTAAGTAAGATTGATAATTTCATAGAATTGGTGTTATGAATTAGATTTCTACATTTTACCCCTATTTTAGAAGGCATGGCAGGACATTCAATGAATTAATGTCTTTTCAAAGAAGAGATTTATCAATAATAAATTCGAAATAAATGACCCATGATTCCCCCTCGAGAGGACATACAAGGATGAAATCTTGAAAGGAGAGAGAAAGTGAGATTAACCCATGAAACATATTAAATCCAAGTGAGCTAATGCTTGTACACATTGATTACATCAATGATTAAAATATAATCATAAGAAAATGGATCCAAAATATGAGGGGAATGGGAAGGATACAATCCAAAAATATAAGTGACACACTTTAAACCTAGCCAAAGCTAGGGTATAATCTACACGCTTATGGAATGATCAATCCTAAGACAAGTTGTCCTCTAAAATATTTATAGATATTGGAATTATAATAAAAGGAAATAATAATGTGCTCCATTAGAGTGAATTTGATTGGTTGGTAAAGTAATTTTTACCCTAGTAAGGCTGATTTTGATCACTAATAAATAATGGTTTGCCCATGTAGGGTTGATTTATATTTATGACTAGTTAAAACTTTGTGCCCCTATAGGGAAAATTGGAAAGTAATAGCTCAAGGTTACAACCTATTACATAGATTAAATATGAGTGGGTTCAAACAGAGATGTGATGGTCTAATGACTAGATCATTTATAATAAACTAGGCATACGAGGATGCACAAAGTGATGAAAGGGATGAAAAGAATAATGAAGAATGATAAGCTCGCTTGAGATACGTCATGTATCCAAGTGCTACCTACATAGTCCAAATGGACCTCAAACCATTGTAGTTCACCCAGAAGTGGGAGAGAATGGAATGAATAATTAAGAAAACTGATAAGTATTTGATTAGATGCATGATGGATGCCAAGAGATGCATGTCTTACATAGATTCATATGTGTGATAATCCATTTGTATCTAGTTTCATCGGTGTTCTTGAGATATATTCATTAGACCTACATTAATGTTGAGACTTGAAACCAAATGACATGGTGCTTGCTAAAGAAAAATGAAATTAGGCATCATAAGTATGAGGAACTTATAATGACATTGCATTTGAATTGTGTTGAATGAGTTCAAATGTGAATGTTTACAACTAAGGATAATGATAAAAACTACCAATACCATATTTAAAACCATTTATATTTAATAAAAAACAAACACAAATAAAGAAAAAGAAAAACATTAATGAATCTAACTTAAAATGAAGATATGAACAATCGGGACTTAAGTAGAAGAAAAATGTTTAAAAATAAAGTAAGAATAGCATAATAACATGAGATCAAGATATTAATAATCAAGATCCATGTCGACCATCAATATGTACTTGGAAAAACAAAATAAAAGAACAAACCAAATAGCAAAACAAAATACCAACAATAAAAAATAAGACAAAAGAAGAAAATAAATAATAGAAGAGATAATAAAACACAAAAAAAACACCAATAACAAACAAATAAACACACACAAACAAAAAAATGTTAGTGCAATTCAAAATTAATTATTCAAGTACATGTAGTAGAGGCATTACTTTCTATAATAGCATAATAAGAATAATGACATAAATATTCCCTTAGATGATAGGGAAATAATAGAGAAGAAATGGGGTAAGAGACAAAAAATAAGGGGGTGGTTTAGCTGACTCTAGATGTACAAGACAAGTGATTGATTCCTACATAGTTCCATGGATGCTAGGTCCAACATGAACTTCAAGCCAAATGTATTTCTCCCAGGAAGTGGGATAGAAGAAAAGGTGATGGCCATACAACATGATTATTGTTGTACAATAAAGGGTAAGATGAGAATGGTTATGACAAAATGGCAAGCCAATAGGACAAGTGATAATGATCTTGTAAAATGGTAAGTGCATGGGATAATTACTTGTAAAATGAAAAGAGTGTGGGATCAAAATATACAAGACTACAAGTCAATGTTTTTATTATTTTTTGGATCATTTTATAATGTTTTTGTGTTTTTGGGATAACATATGTACAAAATTTCAAGGGGAACCATCTAATAATGAGATGCTCATCCAAGAGTAGAATCTCCAATAATAGCTAAGATGACTATAACATCACATGCTCATTAATCAATGAGAGTAAGGTTTATATTAAGGAAATAATGCCTATTAAATAGTATAAAAATAATAGAGTAGTATGCAACATGAGATATATCTACAAAACCATCCAATACGCAAAGATATTGAGCTAAAGATGCATTTGTGTTTACTTATCTATAAAAGGAGTTGTAAAATACTATCCATGATTAATTGATTTATAGAACTACCATTAAATGTGTTCATGATGCCTATGAGTCATATCCATGATCATAATTAGTCTATGTTACAAAAGTCTTGGATATGAAAAGAATGTGGTTCTTAAAGAGAATGGTCCATAAATAATATGGTCCAAAATAGGATGGTCTAGAGTGGGACAAAAATGAGGTTCTCAACGAGAATGATCCAAAATGAATATTGTCCAAAAGAGGATGGTCTAGGGTAGGATAAAATGTGTTTAGAATGATAACAATCCAAATATTTCACTATCTAGAGTCATGAAAACAATATGGTTCTCAAATGAATAGTCCATAATAGGTTAAAATGAATATGGTATAACATGGGATAGTCTAGGATATAATGGTAGGATAAAATTACTTCAAAAATATTTACCACCAAATAATGACTCTTGTTAACAATGGTTCAAAGCTATCAATCATTGAACCTCTTAAGGTGCATAATGTTCATGGGCTCTGGAATTTCTTCACAATTTAGAGTAGCTAGCCTATATGCCCTTGATCCATATTTTGTCATGATAACATATGATCCCAAACACTTAGGTTGGAACTTATCATTTTTCTTATGTTCAACATTTGTGTTCTTCTAGTTATCTTTCAAGACCAAATCACCATTATCAAACTCCTGAGGGATAATGCACTTATCATAAATTCTCCACAATCTATTCTAATAGGCTTGAAATTTTTCTAGTGTAGCCAAATGCTTACCCTCAAGAAGTTCTAGTTATTTCAACCTTGAGACTATATACTCTTCATCATATTCAATTATCTCTAAATATAATCACAATGAAGGCAACTCAATCTCAATCAGGATAATAGCTTATGTTTCATAAACAAGGGAGTATGGAGTGGCTTCTATAAGGTTTTAATGACTAGATTGATAAGCCCAAAGGGTAGGAAAGAATTGCAATTGCTAATTATGGCCAATGTCATTGACAATATTACTTAAAATGGATATGATGGTTTTGTTTGATGTCTCAATTTGTATGTTTCCTTATAGGTTATATGGAGTGGATTTATTATGACTGATTTTGAATTTTGCACAAAGGTATTTAACATCTCTATTTACAAAGGATCTACCATTATCAGATATAATATGATCTAGAATGCCAAATTGACATATGATATGGTAATGAATTCATTTGTCTATCTACTTATTATTGATGTAAGTGATAGGAATGGTCTCAATCCACATAGTAAAAGACTTGGTAGCAATTAAAATATGTTTATGGCCATTTGAAGATGTTGGATTTATTTTTCTAATGAGATCGAGGCCCCAAATATAAAATGGCCATGGTATTTGATTGACTGTAGTGGCAAGGAAGGTCAATTTATCAAATTTACATGTTGATAACAAATAACACACTTCTTTACATAATTTCAAGCATCTATCTCCATTTTTTTCCAATAATAACCTATTATGAGGATATTTTTATTTAAGACTACACCATTGGTGTGGTCCCCACACATTCCTTCATTAATCTCCTTCAGCACTAGCTTGGATTCTCCCAAAGATAAAAAACAAATTAGCATTCAATCATAGCCTTTAAAATAAATCATGTTTCCATGGAGGGTATAATGGAATAGATAGTGAAGGAATAGTTTATGTCGATTGTTTGATAAGTTGGGTGAAAAAACATGATCATGGAAATAATTATAATAGTCTTGATACCAAGGTATTTTAGGTGAGTGATTAGGGAAAAAAATGGTGTATACCCTTTCTAAATCTATCCAGACATGTGTATGCTATAAAATAATTTAAATCTAAAATTGATACTCTTTAGCACTACTATCATTCTATACCATTGACCCAATTATTGCCATTGCATTAGCAGATTTATTATTGGCCCTTAGTACTTGCTCAAACTATAGATATTTAAAATAAACATTGAGATTATCAATAATGTACTTTTATGGAAAAATCTTGTAATCTCTAGTTTGATACTGATCAATGGTTTGATTAATCATCAATTGGGAATCATAATAGACCATTAAATGTTGAATATCTCACTATATGGCAAGATGTAGTCATGTAATAAGTGTTTCATACTCAACCATATTATTGGTACAATTAAAATTGATCTAGAATATTTTGGGAATGAAATGTCCTTGTGGTGTAATAAAAAATATATCAAATCAAATCCATGATAAGTGAAGCAACCATCCAAATATAGTTTCCAATGTTCATGTTCATGTTGTACTTATTCGACTATCATGATAAAATCATCTAGAAAGTCAAATTTGAGTGGTTGAGTTTCTTTAATAATGGCTTATTCAATTTGTTCTGTAATAACCTACCCCTTGATAAATATCTAATTCTAATACTCAACATCAAATTCACTTAAGAGGATGACCCCTTTATCCATACATCTTGTGACAGTTGCTTTCGTTAATAAAAAATTAAGAGGATCCACCTTAGTGATGATAATTGTTTTATTATTCAACATATAATGTCTCAACTTTAGGGAAGCAAAGACCATAGATAAACACACCTTCTCAATAGGCATATAATTATGTTCGTAATCCATCAATGTGTGCCTTAACTAACATATTGCATGTTCTTTACCTTGATCATCATGTTGGGCTAAAAGTACACCCCATTACATGCTTAGTTACTGATATGCAAAGAATCAAAGGTTGTTTAGGTGTTGGTGGTATCAAAACTATTGAGTTGGAAAAATATGTCCTTAGTTTTTTAAATGATGATTGATAGTCCTCATTCCATTGGAACATGACCCATTTTTTCAAGAGATGTGTAAATGGGTGGTACTTATTTCCCAATTGAGAAATGAACCTATAAATAGACTGGATCTTTCCTTGCAGGCTTCAGAGTTGTTTAAGATTCAAAGTTGGATGTATTTCAATAATAACCTTAACCTTAAAAGGTTCAAATTCAATTCATTTTTGAAATAGAATAAAACCATAGCAATTTCACTAAAGTGATGCCAAGGACACACTTCTTAGGATTGAGGTGAACTTTATATTCATGAAGCCTCTCAAAGATTCTTTGTAGAATGTCAGGATGTCAAGCACATGTTCTTGATTTTGCTAGTATGTCATCAACATAATCCTCCATAAAATTGTGCATCATGTCATGGAATATGACAATCATAACACATTTATATATGATTCTAGTGTTATTCAAGCCAAATTGCATGATTTAGTAATAGAATGTTCCCCACAGATTGGGGAGCACAATCTTGTGTTGATTTTTTTGGGCTATCCTGATCTTATTGTATCCATAAAATCCATTGATGAGGGAAAAAATCTCATACCTAGTAGTAAAATATAAAATCATGTCGATGTTGGGTAGAGAAAATCATCATTAGGGCATACTTTTTTGATGTATTTGAAATCTATATAAAGATGTATACCCTATGGCTTATTGTTGACATGGATGTGTACATCTTAGTCAACACATGAGACAACCAGAGCAATCAGTCAAAAAATTTACTACCCAACATCTCATCTAAATAAATAATCTATGAAGAACTTGATGTAGATTTAGAATTCAGTATTGTTCTTATGATCCTCATTGATCATTTATTATACTTCCTTTAAACATGAAAATAAGATATCCTTATAGCCTCTATAAAAGAAAATGTAACCAAGCATGGTAAATAATGTTAAGCATAGGATAAATGATTCAATTTGGTGATTAAAGGTGGATGATAATGAAATGTATAATATCTAGGAAATAAAATAAGTTCAAGATTTTTAGGCACACATAATGTTACTGATTCTAAATTTGACATAATTTTGGTCATGGTAGGGCTAAAGACCTCTAAATATTATCTTGATATGATCAGCATATTTTTATATTGTTTAGTCTTGAGATTATCTACCATTTGATTATGTTATAGATGCGAAGATATAATGATTTGATCTTTTCTAATGTCTTTGTTAATTAGTGAAGAACTTTTGAGCTCAGCTATTGGCACCTTAATGATGTTTTAACTAATGAATTTGTGTTGATTGTCCCTTAACACCTCTTATAAGGTTTCATGAAGAGATGTTAAAATTTGAATTTGATTATCTTACAGTGATTTTGAAAAGGTTTCAATAAAATATGCTAATTTTTAACTTTGCTCATCCCCTAACACTTCCAAAAAGGTTTCACTAGGAATTTTTTTTAATTATAAATTAATATGGTCTTGGTCCCCCTAATATTATACACCTGATATCTCACCATGGATCTAGTTCAATAAAGTGTGATTGTGTTGATCCTAATTGATGCTTGTGGGAGGTGGAATGTCAATATAATGGCTATGTTAGGTGGGAGTAATGGGATGATGAAATAAAACATAATCCTCAAAGAAGATACTAGGATAACCTATGTTGATGCTGAAATAATCATCCTCAAAATCCATAGAAAGATCAAAAATATATTAAAACTGATCTACAAGGAAATCTTAACCAATGTTGTAATAACCATGATTGTAATCTAATTTTTAAGATGAGTCTAAATCAAGGGAATCTAAATCTGATGTCAATTTTGATACTGACTCTACTTTTGATTCTAAATCTAATGTTGGTTTAGAATGGGAACTTAACTCTAATGTTGAGTATCCATCTAATATGATTATTTATATAGTGATTTTTTATTGAATGATTGATATCAAATAAGTAATATCTTATGATGGCATAATGGGGTCTATAAAAAGTGATTCATCTAAGAAGGGTTCAACATAGATTAGATTATCTAAGTGAATCCCCTTGAATAGAGGGAGCCACTCATGGGATGACTTGACAGAATCTTGTCTATCAAAAGGAGACTCCTCAATGAGTGGAAAAAGATCAAGAGATAACTCTACAAAGACTAGCTTGTCAAGGAGATGAGGCTCTTTAAAGATGGGTAAAATATGTATAGGTGATTCATCATAGGTTGAATCATCATAAATGGGTGTTTCAAGGATAGCATCATGGTTTTGGTTTATAATTGGTTGTAAAGTATCAACTTTGAACACATGTTGGTCCTCATAATATGGTTATTGAAGAGGTAATGGTTGTTTTTAAGGCTTATAAATCATAATGTAATTTATAAAGTGGGGAATAATTGGTTCAGTGAAAATAATGGTTTGTGGTTCAATAATGGGCTCTCTAAAAATTAGAATATTAAAAAAGAGATCAATAAATACTGGTTCATTAAAGTGATGTTCCTCAATAATAGGTTCTATAAATATAGGTGATGGGCCTAGAATGATAATGATTGGATACTATGTAGTTTGGTTGCTCATGAAAAATAAAGGAGTTCATAAAATAGTAACCTTCATGTGATACAGATCTTGATTGCTTGCATGATATGAAGGAGAATAGCCTAAAATGGTAACCTTGCATATTGTGGAGATTGATCACTCACATAAGCTAAAAAGGGATAAACTAAAATGGTAACCTTCAATTTTAGTGAACAAATCAAAGGAGGATATCCTAAAATGGTAACCTTCATGCATAACACATAAATTTAAGGGGTAGGATGAGGATGACATATAAAAATTGGCATAGATCTGCTTGGTTTTCAATAAATTGACCCAAAGATGGTGACATCCTCAAATAATATGGAGTGTTCATGTCCACCATAACAATGCTCTACCTCATAATTAAGATAATAAAATATCCTACTATGAGTATACCTTAGAGTCATGTCTAGAATATTTGATCTTTGCATTTGAAAAGATTTGGAAAATGTATTCCAAATGCTAAAAAGGTGTGTTTTGATCTTTCTCTAAACAAGTGACAAGGTAACAAAGAGATTATAATAAAAAGGAGGTGGCATAGTACCATACAATTATAATATTATGTTCATTAAATTACTCAACCTTGGGTAGGGTTGAAATTATATAAATTAGAAGAGGGTATGATAACTCAAAAACCTGAGTGTAAACTAGTACACCAAACATAGGTTGAGAGATACATCATTACAATAAAATATATTTCAACTGTGATAAGTTTCTACTAGGTAATTAGAAGAAATCCCTTTGGATTAGGAGGGTGATGATGCAAACCAAGAAACTCAAGATGTGAAAACATTCAACAATTCCTAAGTATAAAACTAGAACCAAATGGGTAACATAATGTCACCACATGGTAATAAGACATATAATAAAATGTGTTATATAAATTTTAGTGTGATAAATACACTTGATGACCTATACACTTGATGACCTAAGTTCACAATAATAAAAAATGATGAGTCTATAAATGACCTTTAATCCAAATGGGAAATTGAACCCAAGTTAAGTCAAATTCAAATGGTTAAACCAATTAACATGTTCACCTATAACTTATAAAGGTGTAATTCTAAATTTGAATTATCATTGAAGGAATTAAAGACTTTTTAAAGTGGTTTAGACTCAAATGGCCAACATTACTATGTTGTTTAGATAATACAAACACAAATGTTCAAGATGAAGATTTGAACAAGGCATAAGATGATTTGGATTTGACCAGCATAGTGCCTCCTTGTTCAAGAAATGGTGGACAACAAATGTGTTTGGTTATGATGTGTTGTTTGCAAACAAGTTTTAGAATAAAATCGAGACCAAGTAATTAAATACTAAAAGACCAAATATAACTAAGCAAATCATCTTAAACCCCAAACTTACAAGGCTGCATTGCATTATTAACATCCATCTATATGCATGCTCTTAGGAGGATTTAATTATTAATCCAATTATAAAAGCACATGATTTGGTATGGTATTTAACACCCACTTCTCCCAAGATATTTTATGGTGACATGGACCTTTGGGTTACTCACCCTACATCAACAATACTCTATAGCAAGTGGGGTCTTTTAGAACTTAAATGTATGGCCATCTAGATGGTCCTAATCATGGCTAATGCTAGAGATGAAACATGTCAATTGGATCCACATCAATTAGTTTGTTTTGAAATGGTCTTGTCATTTTCACAACCACTACATTCTTTAATTTCATAATGTAGTACTATGTTCTAATCGATCATACATTCTAAGCTAGATTTCCACTAATGAAGTTTGTTTAACCACTTAGGAAGATGTCTCAATGGGTTGTCCTCAATTTGTATACCCCTTAATGGAGATGGGTTGAATACAATATGAGAGATGAAACCCCAGGTCAAATCTTACCTAAAGAACTTGCGAAGAGGTTATGAACTCCCCTCCACAAGTCAAATTGCATAAAATAAAACTAAGTGAAAATGTTTTAGAGGTTATTTTTAGATCACCTAAACCATATAGGTTTTGGATAGAGTCTAGACAACTTCCTTTTCACATTCTAGATAAAGAAAAATTCATAATGAAAATAATATTTTGGTCACCCAAGTTCCCTATAGAGGATGGAGGGAGAGCATATGTGCACTCTTCATTTTTCTCAAAGAACATACAAGAAATAGACTATTTTACATTAAACAACACTTCTAAAATGATTGTAATTTAAGGGAGTTTTAAGCATCAAATTTGATTATTTGAGTGCAATTATTGGCCCCTTGGCCTTCATTTGCAAAGACTTTGAAAAACTTCACAAAACAAATAAACAAACCATCTACGTTCCTTTTAAACACCAAAGGGAAGGTTCAAGATCTAAATCATGCTTCAAAATTTGATCAATTTTCCATGTGGGTCCTATAAGGTTAGAGAGCTTCCCCTTGATTTGAAGCACATTTGATAATCAAACGAGTAATTATGGAATTCTTGCTCTTGAGTTCTCTATATTTTACACACAAATACTAATGTTGGTCAATATTTAATGATGTTAGTTGCAATAAGATTGATGATGGTCATAAACTTAACTAATGCTAGTCTAAAACAACCAATAATGATCACCTATGAACCCTTAGGCAAAAAATATTTTGATAAAAAGCTTTTATTATCCTAAGTTGTAATAAAATATCCAAAATAAACTTTTAGATTAGGTAAATATTATTCAAACTAGAGACTTATAAACCCAAATTGACAACTACAACTTTGAATAAATCTCTAAAATGTAAATTGTTAGTCATGGTTTCCCTATAACCTAACTAATACCAATTATCCTTGATCGATGCTAGTTCTATAGAACCAACATCAATCATTGTGTGACCTGTATATCAACAAAAAAATGTCAAAAACATGGGAAAATGAAGCTAAAATTTGATTGTTAAGTATTTTTAAAGACTGTTTAGATTTTATAAAAATTTCAAAGTGTCTCCCTTACTTAAATGGGTTGTGTTGTCCCACCCGAAGTGCCATGATGTATGGATGGATTACAAAGATGGTTAGATCAAGCATTAGTCATGAAATACAAGAAAAACGTATAAAAAACTAAAATTATAGGATAACCTATTCAACATGGTGTTGAAAACAATAATTAAGATTAAATGAAAGAAATCAAACATAAATTACCTTCCCAAGAGCTTCCCATCACCCAAATGCATCTCAAAACATGATTTTCCCTTTGATTTGGTGGTCAAGTCATCAAAAATGGTACAAGGCCAAGCTCTTCCACCATATTAAAAATACCAACTAAACTAGGCTCATGATATGAAATCAATGATATGTCTATCATTAATTTTATCCTATTGTAAATAAACCATTATCGAACTACACTCAAATGGCTTGTAGATATAATCCTGCATTATAAGTTTATACAAATAAAGCTTAATAAAAGTGGTCTTGGCCCTTCTATTTATAGATTTTCCAAATTAATTAGGATCAACCATAAACATCCATCTTGAAATAAAGATGTGTGGCCATGAATTAATCCAATTCTGTAAATAATATCCATAAATATCATCATAAATATTTTGGAGGAAGGGGTATTAAAGAGGCATGGGAAGCCATAATCTTGATATTTATTGTATTTATGGTTTATGGATGCCACCCCATAAATGACCTCTTTGATGATGTAGTTATTAAGAATTAATTTATAATAAATAAATACTTAGTAAATTACATGAAATTCTTACATAATCTCATATTCTGGTCTAATTTTCCTAAGTAAGATTAATCAAAATTTATGTAATTCTTTAGAAATTGGTTGCACTTCATTAATCAAACTAGCTAAAAAGCCATATTATTAGGTGGTAATTTTACTAGAGAATAATTAGAAGGTGATGTGAGTCGTGTACCAACCATAATCCCATTTAGGACATTATCGACAAAAAATAACACATGCACATGTCATGTACTTCTAAATTAGAAGAAAAGAGTGATCTAGAGCACCAAAATGCATTCTTGTCATTTTGACTCAAAATGATTTGATCAAAGTTAATAATCACGTAAAAATCATTACCACATTTAGGGATACATTAGACTAAATTGGCATTTTTATATGACAAGCTTAAACCATTTAGCACATTTAAATGATTTTGGCCTAAATGAACATTTTATTGCATTTTGAGTAAGATTGATAATTTCATAGAATTAGTGTTAGGAATTGGATGTTTAAAAATATCAAATTCCCTCTCTTTCTTAGATTCCATCCTTATTTTTCATCCTATTATATCCTCTCAAGGGGGAATCATGGGTCATTTCCTTCCAACTTCTTCTTGACAACTCTTTTCTTTGAAAAGATGTTGCTTCACTTGAATGTCTTGCTATGCCTTCTCAAACAAAGACATAATTTAGAAATCGAATTCCTAACACAATTATGTTGGGATTGTTAATCTTACTTGAAATTTTTGAAAATGCACACATTAGGTCAAAATCACTTAAACATGCTAAATGGTTCAAGTTTGTCTTATACAACTGCTGATTTAGGCTAATGTATCAATAAATGGGGAAATACATTTTATGAGATATTAACTTTGATCAAATCATTTTGAGTTAATATGATGAAAATGAATTTTGATGATCTGGATCACTCTTTTCTTCTAATTTAGAAGCATATGACATGTGCATGTGTTATTTTGTGTCAACAACATCCTAAATGGGATATTAGTCCATATGTAACTAACATAACCTTATTGTTCCTCTTGAATCAAATTATGACCTAGTAATATGACATTTTGACTAGTTTGACTAATTGATTGCAACCAATTTCCAAATAATTTCTTAAAAATTGATTAATCTCACTTAGGCAAATTAATTTTAATCAAGATCTAAAGTGGAAATTTCATATAAGTTATTGAATATATTTTAATTGGAAATTGTTTTATATTATCAACATCATAAAATGAAATCATTTTTGGGGTGGCATTCATAAGCCATAAAAGCAACAAATATCAAGTTTATGGCCTCCCATGTGTCTTTAATGCCCCTTCCTTCCAAATATTCATAAGGGTATTTATGGATTAATTACAAAACATTGGATTAATTCATGGCCACACATCTTGATCTTAAGATGGATGGTCATGGTTGATCCTAACCAAATTAAAAAATCTATAAATAAGAGGGCCAAGGCCACTATTTTTAAGCTTCATTTGTGTAAACTTATTATGTAGAATTATCTCCACAGCTAATTTGTTTCTTTTGTTTATTATTCTTAACTTGTAATAGTATAGATTCAAGATATGCACAACATTGATTTTCATATAATGAGCCTATTTTTATTGGTGAGCAAGAGATGATGGAGGATCTTTGCCTTGTATCATTGACAAAGACTTGAGCATAAAATCAATGAGAAAATCATATTTTGAGACACATTTGGGTAATGGGATTCTCTTAGGAAGTTATTATGTATGCTTTCTTTCATTTACTCATAATTATCATTTGCCAAACCCTATCAAAAGAGTTTGCTTAGCTTGTTATGTTATTATGCATTTTTCTTGAGTTTTCATGATTAATGCTTGATCTAACCATCTTTGTAATTGATATCTACAAAGGTGAGCCTATTTTAGGATAAATTGATGAATTTTATCTAATAATGAGCTTACTTAAACCCTAACAGACTTATAGAAGTCTTTGGAAGTTCTGTCTCCAACCTTGAGCTAATGTAGTTGAGCATGTAATTGTGCACCTTTGGAAGTGTTTATATCTTCCACCTTAATGTGGTATTTGAGGGAGGCAGTAAGATTCTGAAAATTATTTTAAAATGTATTAATATTAATAAGGGATAATACCCTATGTAATTCTTTAAATGGAACCTTATCACAATTCTTAATAACACACATAAATTGCTTCCCATAGTGGCAAAGGAAGGTGGTGGTTTTAATAATGTCTTAATTACACCACTTAATTTAGTTAGTATCATAAGAATGATGGGGTGTATGTTATAAACTTGTGAAGTCAAAAATATTATATCAATATGGCCCAAGAGAAAAGTATTGAGAATAAACTTAGTGTGGGGCACCTACACATCCCTTTGACCCATTCTACTCTACATGAGATAGGATTATGATTAGAGAGAACCAAGTCCAAATACACAGTGATAGGATGACTATTAATGTTTGAAAATGATAAAATATTTTGTTCTAATAACATATAATGGTCGAGCCTTTTGGGCACGTAGTGATCCCCAACATGGTAGTTAGACCCTGTAAACTAATATGTGGTATTAAAAGAATGCTACCAAATGAGAAGGTCAAATAGAATCCATTTATTCTTAACATAATACCATGCTTCACATTCTCTTAAGAACCATTTCATAGGAAAATCACCAACTTTGTCATTGGAATGCTCAATCATATTAAAATCCTTGCATACTAGCCATTTGGCAATGTGGAGGTTGTCAATTAATGATCACCAAACTATAGATATGTTAGGATCATCCTTAGTAGTGTAAATGTTAAAAATAACTAATGAATGGTGATTAATATCCAAGGTAATCCTAAAAACCTATTGTTACATGTCCTCCCCTATGGCAATAATGAAGAGGAAAAAACTAGGTGAAACTAATATTCTAGTACTACAACATCCTATTCATATAAAATGTAAAAATGGGTGGTGTCATGCTAAATATAACACAAAGAATTATATGTAAGAATTTTTGAAACCTTAACTTATTTTAAGAAAATAAAGTCTAAATAATATATCCTTTGATATGTTAAACAGGGAAAATATTTTAGGGAGGACTATGTAGGAACTCAAACTTTTAGGGATAATAATTTAAATGGGAAATATCATCCATGTTTATCTCATTCATTCCATCCAAAAAATCCACTAACACTACAAAAATATTGCACTAATTTTGGTGAGAAGATCATCCTATCATAATGGAGTGGTTTTTGTCCCCATGTTTTTCTCAAGGAGAGTTGCCACCACCACAGGTTGGGTTACATGACCACCAAGAGAATTAATATTTTATTTAGGATATCCAAATGGTAGGGACCATGGAATCATTGGAAATGTTATAAAGTAGACTCTAGTAGACCTAGGGGACTAGAACAACAAGGAGAGGAAAGGTGGGTATCTTTTGAGAAGGCTTGTTTAATAGAGAAGAAAATACTTGAGAGGATTGTTTTGGCCCTATTTTTAGTTTTTTATAGTTAACCATGGTCCAATCATCCCCATTTTTCATAAAAACTTGGGGTTCTTGAGCTGTGGAAGGGCCTAGGAAGGATTTGAATGTCCTATAAGGGGATAATCTTCATGCGACTAGTAGGTGTCACCTACCTATATATCAGTGATCTCCTTAAAGACTTTGGTTAGGTCCACCTCAATTCAAACCCATTTTTTGTGTTAAGAGGATAATAACTTGGGTTGTTCTTGAAAAATAATCACTTAATGAGTGCAATAATTTTCTCCTTAAATGACCAAAGGTGAACTATTAGGATGGTAATCTCAACCTAGATGGGAACTCTAAGAGAGCTTTGGTATGAAGCATTGAAATCTCAAGTCCAATTGGACAAAATAAATACTATGTCTCAAAGAAACCAATAGATTGATTTGGCAATGAGAGTTTAGACTTCAAATGATTCTTCAAAAGTAATTAGGAAAAACCCTTTGGTGAGGTTATAGAAATGACCACATGGACACTCATAGGCTCATAGTGGTGTCAAAACCAATTCCATAAAGATTAATATGAGGGGACTTAACATAAAAAATAAGTAAAAATTGAGAATTTTTCATACCATTTACACGCATTTTCAATAGCATCACCAACAAGACATACCTCTGGATAAGAGGGAAGGACATAGGGGTACCTTATTGGAAGCCTTCAAGAGAAACTTATGAGATATGTTTGATGCAATTATTCTCATTTCCTAAAATAATAGTTGGATTCTAGAGTGGGTAATCCATTATATAGGCCTATCCCACCCACAAGACAAATCATCAAATGTAATTAATGTGCATGACCCCTATAAATCCCCATAGAGGTGGTATGCAAGGATGGAAATAAAACACACAATGAATGTTAATTTGACCATAGTAAACCATATCAGATCCAATTTCTCATCTTGATATATTTGAATGGATAGCCATTAAAAAAATTACATGATAAGTAATATAAAATTCAACTTGTCTATTTTACCACAAATTTTGGCCATTCTACCCTTAATCTAAATGTTTAGTAAATAATTTTTCTCTTAAATTAAAAAACCAAAAAATTAAGAGTGGGCATTAATAATATCATCCCATATTTTTTTAGCTAAGTGAACATACATAAACCTTAATAATATGCATATTCTTATTAATTATAAATTTAGTTCAATTCAACAACTTGTTATCACTAGACTTTAATCAAAAGTTAATATCATTATTGTTAGTGACTAATAACCAAATTTACTATTAAATTATTTAAATATTATTATTAAAAATAAAAATAATAACAAAATAATTTTTATATTAATGTAATTGATTGATATGTACACCACATATTTGTTAACCTACCACAACTCTCACAGCTCCCTTTTTGGCTAGGTAGAGCGAAACAAGTGAAAGACACACCTTCAAAATAATAATGTTGTTTGGGTAAATCCAAACAAGTTTAAATATAACATTAAAATTTTAAAACCCTATGTATAACTCATTAATCATAAAAATATTAAAAATAGATATCAAACCATTGTATTAGCTACCAACTACACCAAAATTTAACCCTAAGGAAAAGGCAAGGATGCAAGTAGTAAAAGTGAATAAATGCAAGAGCCACCATATGAAAACCAAATTAAATAGTGTCATCAACTAAAATAATAGGCTTCACAAAAATTGATGTCATATCCACCACTAGCCACATACCAATGCCATCCAGAGACCCCACAACTAATGCCATGGACTGAAACCCACCAAAACTAACACATATAATAAAAATACAATAACCAATATTAGGAAATTTTATAAAGGATTCATGTCTCCCTATGTTTAACCCTAATTTGGATGTGGATCCTACATGGGTAGATATGGTTAAGGATATAGGAATGATATGGCACAAGGGTGAATATTAGATATATAGTAGGCTAATTAGATGCTAAACTTAGATGTACCATATTCTAAATTTATTAAACTAAAATAAGCTATAAATGGAAAGTAAAACTATGTTAGATATATAAATGACATTAAACAAGGTACATAACTTATTCTAATGATAATGTATATCTAGATCTAGTATAGGCAATAAGTATATTTTATAACAATCATGAAATTCTAGATCTAGTGCCTCTGACTCTCTTGATAGTTGTGTCAGCCTGGGATAGTTGTGTCGACACTATTATATGGGTTTGATGCTAGTATTCTATGTGGAATATCTACTAAAATAGGATGTGACCACCTAGATATTTTTGGTTTTGGCTTTACCTTCACTCTAGTGCATTCAAATTTGGGTCATGAACTATTTCTCCTGGTGAAATAGAAAAACCCTAGATTTTCATCTTCAATGTGACCTTAGGTAAAAATGGGCTAGTGGGTGCATAGTGTTAAGCTAACCTAAAATAAACCTTCTATAAAATGGCACTATCTATATAGATAATATTCCATAATATGACATTAGACTAATTTAGTTGTCCACTATAGTTGGATTGTGTTTTTATCATGTAATGTGTGTAAAATAAGTATAATAATGACCTAGATTATAACTTGAAAAATAAGACCTTATGACTATTCCTTTAGTAATTGAGACCTTTAGTTGGGTTGTTCTTTTGAATTATATCATAATAGGTTAGAATAGGAAATCTATTGACAACTTAAGTTCTTTTTTAATGCTCTTTTGGTCTAATTTCTATGTGAGGAATGAATGAGGGTTGATATTGTATTTATACCAATAGTATTTGGAGATAAGTTGTATTAATGCACATATTCTAACCCTTGGAATATGTTTCATATGTAAATTAGATGAATTTATGGCACTAAAACTTGCTTCAAGGTAGGATAGTAAAATTGATGCTATTATATATCTTGAACATTAGTGTCAATGGAACATGAGAGTAGGTATAGGCTCAAAAATTGTAGAGGTGTAAGATAAGTACATTTTAAGTATTATTGGAGAGATAAGATGTCCATGTCATCAACATAAGACTAATCATAGTAAGAACTAAGGTAAGGGGTACAAGATAGAGTTGATGTGAGTCTTGTGGAAGTAAGGTATGTGTATAACTAAGAGGAACAACTAAGGTCTAATTTTTACATGTGTATAAGGTTGAAGTGTCACATAATCATAAAATATCATTTAAATTTTCACCCATTTAATCTAGTAATTAAATTACTAGTTTAAAGGTAAGGAATAAGTACCTAGGTATGTATGCATACCTTATATTTTCCTGAGTTGAATTTGAGTTCTTTGCTAGTGACTGACTTACAACCAAGATCATGTTACAATGTAAAATAATTGTATATAATCGAGCCTAAAAGTACTTGAGATAAATTTAAATTTAAACACCAAGGTTAGGAGTACATTTGTGTGTCAATGTAACTACCCTACCTATTTGGAAGTTGTTTTGTAAAAGATGTATCATTTTAAGGATTTAAGACTGAGATTAAGATAAATATAGATAAACTATTTAAAGTGCATATATATTGGGGAGAAAGGGAGAGAGAGAGAGGGAAGGAGGGAGGGAAAGAGAGGGAGGGAGAGAGGCACATGCCCAAAAACTTGGAGTAAAAGTGAGTTTCCACCTCATAATTAAGTTTATATTAACAATGCAACCCAATGATACTTATAACCTAGTGAGGTTAGATGATCAAGTCCAACTAGAAAACAAGGAAAGATTGAGTGATTTAATCACCTCAACCATATTAAAAGGTGAGCCAAATACTAAAATATATTGGTTTGATAAAGTTTTTAAAAGTCTATAGGGTATTAGGATATGCGATGGTTTTAAAATTTAAAATTTATTTCAATTTTACAATATTAATCATATGTTGCATAGAATATGCACCTTATATATGAGTCATGCTAAAATTATGTATAATAATAATAATATGTATATAATTCTACCACAACTATGAATCTCAATCATATAACTATGTGATTTGGCTAATTCAGATAACTGTGTAAGTGTGGAGGACTTGCTTCCAAAGTATGCCCCATTATATATGGAGAAATATAAAATTGATATAAGTACCAATGTGGAGGAAATATTTCCAAAACATGCCCCCTTTATAAACTAGAGATTCTAAATACTCAGTAAGTGTGGATAACATGCTTCCAAAGCATGCACCCACTAAATCTATGAAGTGATATAAGTACCCTACTGAATGAATGTGGAAATAATGATTACAAAGCATGCCTTATTTTCATCTAACAATTATGAGGGTGGAAACCATGTCCATATGACATGACCCTACTAAATATGTAAACTAGTATAAGTAAAAAATGCTAAATAAATGTGTAGAACATGCTTCCAAAGCAAGCACTCATTATAATCTAAAAAATGTGAATATGTGGAATCCATGTCCGTATGACATTCCCCCACTAAATCTATAAACTAGTATAAATATAAATAATGAATAAATGTGGAGCATATGCTTCAAAAGAATGCCCCCACTATAATATGGAAACTATGTATATGTGAAATACATTTCCATATGACATGCCCCCACTGAATCTACTAACTAGTATAAGTGCCATAATACTATAGAATGTGGAGAACATGCTTCTAGAACATGGATCCACTAAATCTAATAAATGTGAAATGTATGGAGAACATAATTCCCAAACATTCCCCCACTAATATGTCCCCCTTTGAGATGTGGGAAAAATAGTACCTAAAAGTTAGATCACCTCAAAAGGGTAAGACAATTGTAAGATTTGTGAATTTAACCATGTAGCATATAAAAGGAAATATATCTAGGTAAGTATATGATTGAAGAACATAGAGATAATGTAGTGACATGTAGGCCTAATATTCATTATAAATATCATGGAAAGATAATATATTAATAGTACAATATTAATAAAAATAATAATGAAACACATAATAACACTCAAATGCAAATCAAAAAGCAACAGTTGAAGGAGATCACAAACCAGGGTCATGTTCAAATGCCATAAAATTGAATAGACATGACTTAGTCAAATTTATAAAAAAAAAAATTGATGGTTTGTCACCTTAACCTATATTAAATAGCTATCAATATCCCTTTTGCATCATTTGATACAAGTACCACCAATTGGAATGAGAGAAGCCATGGTGCTAAAACAAGCTCAACATTTTGCCTTGAAGGTTTACCATGAGATGTTATTCTAAATCTAAAGCTCCTCTTATATATATGGTTCTATATTTACTACAGTTTGGAAAATCCTATCATTATTTTGAAAATTTTACCCTAGTTATTTATTTTGTGGGTTGATTTCCTCCAAAGAGCCTTTTGAAATAATGGGTTCAAAACCATTGGAAAGGCCATAGGGTGAAACTAGGAGTCCAAAACCTAACTAAGGATTTATTTATATTTCATTTAAAAAACCTTGAACATTATAGTGTTATTTTTAACCATGGTTATTTTCCCCATTACATTAGATACTTTCAAGTATTTGAATAAGCTAAGCTTAAAATCCCAATGTGGATGTTTCCAAGCTTACCTCTATCCTCTATGAAACTTTATTGACCATCTTATCAAGCCTTTGGGGAAATTTAACTTCCATTAGAAACCAAAGTTTTATGTATCTCGGCCTCATAGAATGGTCTATGTAGAAATTGACCTTGCCAAAGATCTCAAAGAGTCCATTGACATTAAAGTGGGTAGCAATCAGGTCTCTCAATATGTGCTCTATATTAATATTATGGACACTTGTTTTTAGGTTCTAGGATTCCAAACACATGATTTTATAATGTCTTATAATGGTCCCCACTCCTTCAGTCCCTCAAGACAAAAGTGGATCTATGATAAAACCCTAATCCTCTAATGGGAGGACCACAATTTCTAATAGGAAAAATAATGATGCCTTTCATAAAGTTAGACCTTAGCCAACTATTTACTAGCTCTCATGGGGGCTAATATCCTTATATTCTTATGACAAAGCCTCAACACTATCACTAATTAAATCATTTCCTCCCATTTCTTTATCCCCATTGGTGGTCTCTTAGTTTGTGTCTTCTCTATCTCCTACTCCTATGACCCATTTTTCATAACCCCTTTCAAGGGTGAATGATTTAGATTCAAATATGGGTCTCATAACCATTAAATTCAAGGCTATTATGCATCACTCACATAGTCTCTCTCCCTCTACAGATGATTTTTATGTTCTAAATAAATTAAAATCCTTCAAGCTTGGAGAAATTACTATTCTAGGATCATATTTTAATTATTTCATATCCCTCTTAGACCTATCTAAGGGAAATGATATGAATTTATATGATTACCAATGATAGTTTACTCTTAAAATGTTTGAGGTTTCAGTGATCCAGTCATAAGTATACAGTTAGGAATAATTATCATCATTTTGTTCACATTAAATTTTTGTGCATGAAAGAAGTCAAAATTTCTATATTTTTTCTTCAATCTACAACTCACATTATCTGGCATGAAGTCTTCTATTAGGCAACCTATCATGAGTCTAGCCTTGGGGGAGTTGTCACCCTATGATTTGTCTCAAAATATTATTTATTGGGGTTTTAACCCCACCCATTGGGTGGTATAGAATTTGTTTTACTCTGACAATTGTATCATTAGCCTTATCAATCTATATGCCTCTAATAATGTTGTGGAATGTACCCTGTTCTAGAGATGGTTGGTTAATTCCCTCCTAGATTTGAATTAAATTATTTGTGATGAATTTAACATGATAAAATATATATAAGGTAAATAAGGTTACCTTCCCATGATGTGGTGTGTAAGAAAATAAGAAATTTGATTTTATATACAAAATAAACTTGGGGCCTTTGACCCAAATCATCGAAAAAGGGGAGATTTAAATTCCTCATGGTTCACATGGTCCAAATTTTGTTAATGATAAGATTGAGTACTCATATGTCTTGATCACACCCTACTTGCTGATTAATATCTATTCTTATTTGGTCTTCTTAATGGGTGAGCTTTGTCTATCTTTCTAGACTCTTTATTTTTTACCACCATCCCGTCTATTTTTTCATAGAATGAACCTCCCCTCACATTAAACCCAAGGGTTCTTAGTTCAACATAAATAATACCCATCTCAAGCATGAGCAAACTATGGAACATATCACTAGTATTTATAACCTAACCCCTAGACCCATAGGGGACACTAGTTAGATTGAGTGGGGGTCTGATGCTATAAACCACACCACTTATTTCCTATAGATCTATGGAAAATAAGTGGCTATTTTCAAGCAACACATTAAAAATGATACAAACTTTGAATACCATATGGTTTCATAAAAATTAGAAGCCATGTTTATAAAATCATTTTACAAACTTAGGCTACCATGTAGAGACACAAGCTCTAGGTTGCAGAGGTTTATAAGGATAGAAGAGCCTAGCTCTGAGAAAGGATGAATTGGTTGAATGTAGGAGACGAACTGAATAAAGATTATTTGATTTTCCTTCCATCAAGGCAAGTTGAAAATAAAATCAAATCCATTAAAAGTGCTTCAAATAGGCTTAATAAAATTTTGGATATCCTCCAAGCCTTTGTGCATCACTACCATGGTGTCTTTTTGGTGTAACCTTCATATCCTACTCATGAGGTTTCCTTCTCTCAATTGCTTGATGTGGTGCCCTGTAAACTCTTGATAGCTCAAAGAGTTTCATATGATAGACCTCTTAGTGTAAATGACTTAAAGAAGTTGTTATGTAGGTGGCCTCTAATAAAGACCCATGTATTGGTGGATTTCCCTTTAAATTATATCAAACACTATGGGATACTATTAGACCTATTCTCCACAAAGTTTATTCTGAAGTGGACTTAACCAATTCTTTAGGTCACCTAATCAATTAGAGAAATATCAAGTTCATCCCCGAATTAGGGGATACCAAGGTAATTATTGATTATAAATCCATCACTTTAATTAATGTGTCTTATAAATTCATAGCCAAAGCATTAGCTCTATAATCAAGCACTTACTTCCCTTAATTGTGTAAAGTGATATAATTGGGTTCATTCATCATAGATATATTATGGAAAATTTTATTCTCATATGGGAATGTATGGAATCAGATAGAATATCTACTAAAAATTCTTTCTTCATAAAGATTGATTTTGGGAAAGACTATGATCAGATAAAGTGGCCTCTTATTAGAGATATAATACAAGCTATAGGGTTTGGTCCCAAGTTTGTACATACTTTAAATATGTTATTTCAAGATGTTATGTGTTATATCACCATAAATTTATATAAGTCTTAACACTTTGAGATCCATAGGTCCATCAAACAAGTTTCCCCCTACCCTCTTTGTTTTATGTGTTAGCTACTTAAGGTTTTAGTTATCTATTTTATAATTATGCTTAAAAGGATGTATTCAAAGGGATACTTATGCCTAACTAATATCACAAATTAATTAATGGGAACTTTGATGATGATTCTTTACACACTCTAAATGAGGATGAAGGCTCTATCAAGAATGACATGGAATGTTTAGATTTTTTTCCTTGAATTTGGGTCATCTATCCAATAAAATAAAACCCAATACTACCACCAATATTTTTCACCCAATGTTTCTTGGATGGAGTTATATATGTGAAAATAGATATTTTCTAGGGTTTAGTTTAAATTTTTAGTCATTCCTTTTACTTTCAGATCCTCTCTTATAGAATTGTGGTACTCTGTGGTTCAAAGAGTGGAGAAAAAATATATTTCTAGATCACTAATCCTTTGACCTGGGTCATAAAGTTATATATTTTTACGGTGCTCACATATATTCAAATTTACTATTCATATTATTTGGCCCCTTCAAATGCTTCCTATGCAAATATTGAAAATATATTGCAAGATTTTTTATGGGCCAATTCTAAAGGACACTAGGGATTTCATCAAGTCTCTTAGGCCATTTATTATCATCCTAAAGAAGCTAGTGGGTTGGGCATTATTGAAATAAAAATTTAGGGAACCTCTCTTGGGGTTAAATGTATCATCAAAATCTTGGAAGGTGATGAATACTCTAAATTTTTATTGTAACACTACATTTCTCAATGTTTCCCTCTCAATAGAAAAGTCTAGCAAGGCATAGACTTTCACAACTCACTTATATCATTAGTGTTTGTAAAAGTAAGGGACACATTTTTCATAAAAAGTATTATAAGTCCTTGGAAAATATCAAACCTCACCTTAATTGTGTGGCAGATGGTTTAAGAAGTGGTTTCTATGTAAACTCCCAATCATTATAGTGGTCTTCTCAACTAATCTTCCATAATGTACCTTTTGCCATCGTCTCCTAGATAAAAACCTTGAGTTTATTTAAGAAAGGTATTCTCAATATTAGTGATATATTTTTTAAGGTCTATAGGGAATAGCTTCCTTGGACTATTATAAATGCTAAATTCCATCTTAAAAAGGAAGATGCAGATAATCTTTGAATTATAGAGTTCTATACCTTATGAATAATTGCACAAGATTGGAATTTCCTCTCTCACATCATGGTGGAAGGACTAGTTCTAGCCTATGGCCACACCATACATTTTAGGTTATTATTTTTTATCCCCTTAGCATATTGACATAGATGATTTTAACCACTGATGGTCTTTCCAATTCCTCCATCAATTTTGCATTTAGAGATTTGATAACATTTGTGTGGATTGTATTGATCTCAAAAAGGCACACTTATTTTGGTGTATCCTTTACTAGGGTTTACCCATGGTAAATTAGATCAATCACATTGGGGTTATATATCCCAGTTTCCCAACCTATCACCGCCTAGAAATTATCAAGCATCTCTTTTGGTTTTGCCATCATGCGCAGTCAACTTAGAGATGGATTCATACCCTTTTCAAACCCTTTAGGCCTAAAATGTTCACTTGGAAATTGAATATCCTAGGGGTCTCTGCCTTATTACCTATAATATGTAATAGATTATAGTATATTTTTCATACCAATATTTTGTTTTAAATTTTGGAATATAGACATCAAGCATGTTTTAATAATGAGAATATGGAAAAACATTTTTTTATAATTAATAAAGTTTTTGTAATTATTAATTTTACCCTCCATATTCATAGTCAAATGGACAAGGTCTAACTTGATATTCATAATTTATATCTCCTCTTAAACCACTAGGGGAATTATACCTTTATAGTTAGTCATGATCTACTTGATCCCATACCTCATCACTCTCCTCTTGAGGGTCATGGGTATGGGGTTAGGCACCATTGCTCTCATAGCTATAGGTTTTGAAGTTATAAGATCTCATATCCTATCTCTTGATGGAAATATCCTATATGAGGATATAATATAGGAAAATATGATGGTGGTTTAGGGGTAGAGGTCCCCTCTATAGGATAAGCTCCTATGGCTAGAGTTATACATATCTCCTCCCTGCGAAGATTCGAAGATGTAGCATGATACTAAAACTAACTAGTAAGATTATGGTTAAGACCCCCTCCTTGTGTATGAATATCCCTTATCCCTTGATGGTTGGGGAGGGAAACCTTAGGACCCTTCATCTTCACCTCCTACTCCATTTTACATGTTCAAATTTGTTTCTTGCTCTATTCATTGATGTTTGTGTTATTTCATTATCCTTTATTAATTGATGTGTAATTGAGTTAATTTAAATATGGTTATCATCAAGGTTTTGGCATATTATTTTGGAGTTTGGTTTCTCCTAAGCCTCTCATAGCTTGGTTTGGCATTATCGGTGTGACTTTTCCACCCATTTTTTGTATGTCTAGCATTGTACTATGAGTTTTTTCTAATTTAATATAAGTGTGTTTTTCAATCAAAAAAATGCCCACAAAGTAAGGAATGACATATTCAAATTTTCATACAATAATAAATGACATATTAAAATGTCAAAGAAGGAAAACATAGGCATAAATTCCACATATAACTGGGAATATTCAAATGATCGAACAAGAAATACAATAGAAAAAAAATACTCAAGGAATTATATAAAGTATAACATAAGCAACCAACATAAACATGTAATAACAACCCATGGATCAAATGTGTTAGCAAAAATATTAATATAATAACATATAAAGTGTTATGTACATGATATAAGCATGGATAAGGAATGTGTAAGTACATATGTAATCTTAAACATGATAGTGTAGAGTGATCATCAAATCATATACCCTGTGTGTATCAAGATCATAGAATATGGATGACCCCAATGTCCTAACAACATGAGTAGAGGGATATTAAAACACCCAAAAGTTTATATAATCATGTATCTATGTATGCATATATATGTGTATGTAAGATTAAATTATATGCTATCTGTAAGATGGAACTAACAAAGGAGCCAATAGAAATTGTAGGTGCCAAAAATGTTTTTGATTTTTTTGGTATTTTTTGAATTTTTAAAATATCTCATTCTCATGTAATGTATTTACACAAGTTTATAATGTTCATTAGACATTTTAAATGTTTTCCTTCAAGTGTAACAAGGTAGTATACAACTTTTCCCAATTATTTTGTAATTGTGAATGGTCCCAACCAGTTTGGTTTAAACTTTCCTTTCTTTTCTTTTTGTACACTGGTGTTCTTTTAATTTAATTTTATTACTAGGTTACCCACATCAAATTCATTTGGGAAAAACTTTTTTCTATATGCTTATTTTAAACAATCTAGATAAACAGACAAGTGATCAACAACCTGTATATGTTTGGAACTCAACTAATCTAACTACTGCAATCTCTTTTCACAGTATTCATTATATTTGATTATGTATTTTAGAGAAAATTTCAAAGAAGGTATTTCAAGTTCAATCAGTAAGACAACCTCATTACCATAGACCAAAGAGTAAGGTGTAGTATGATTAGGTCTATGTACATTATTTTGGTATGCCCATAAAGCATATACCATTTTATGGTGCCAATTAGTCTTGTATCATTCAACTACTTTTCCAAGTATTTTGATAATTGTTTTATTTGTTGCATCTTCCTACCCATTACCTTGTAGGTAATAAGGTGTAAAAATGTATTTTTAGTTTTGTATTTACTAAAAAATAATTTTACTATTTTGTTTTTAAAAAATGATCTATTATTAGAAATAATAGCTGAAGAAATACCAAAATGGGAAATAACATTGGTCATCAAAAACCTTCATATGTCATCCCTTATGATAAGCTCAAGGGGAATGGCTTCCACCCATTTTGTAAAATATTATGTAGCTATAATGATGAATTTATGTCTACCAATAGACACTAGATTATTTTTTCAATAAAATAAAAACCCCATAAGGAAAAGGGCTATGGTGAAATGATCAGTTGTAACTCATGTGATGGTGCATGATTTAAATTGTTATATTTTTAGCATTGTAAACATAATTTTTCATGTTTGATGAATTATTGTTGCCTAGTATGCTAATAATAACCCTAGGATAATAGTTTTTGTGACATGTCTAATCCATTGAAATCACCACCACATTGATTGGCATATATTTATAAGAGTGCAGTGAAGGCTTCATCATTGTTTGAACATCATGGTAAACACTAATCAAAACTTCATTTGAACAAATAATTTCCAATAATGATATTAAAAAAATTCACATTGTAATTTATTTTTATAATTCCATTTAAAATTGTCTACTATATAGGTTTGATAGAGAAAATTATAAATATTAGTGTACAACTTTGTGTTTGATGTAGTATGAGTAATATCAAGAAATAAGACATCCATTTTTTATAAATAAATAGAAGGATCTTATAACTATCCTATGGTAAAGTTAATCATTGATATCAAAAGGCATCAAAGATGATACATTAGCCATGCCATTTGCATGGTAGTTATCTTTTCAAGAAATATTATTAATAGAAAATGTATCAAATGTCTATATGAGTTTATCCAACAGTTATCTGGGTGGGAGAAGATGCACTTAAAATTAATTAAGAATCACCAAAAACTTTTATGTCCCATATATGAAGCTTGTGTCCTATGGATAATCCAATTATCAAGGCTTCATAGTCACCTATATTATTGGTGAAATGAAAGGCTAATATATATGAGAAAAACATATATTCACCCTTGGGGGTGAAAAATACAATTCTAACATCAGCCCCTATTTTACATATAGATCCATCAAAATACATTGATAGGTTGGAAAATATATTATATTCCTCAAACTGATCATGGAAATATTTGGTGAGTGAAAATAGCTCTGGTAAAAGAGTCGTAGCTAATTGGTCATCTATAACTTGACACTTTATTGACTATTGGGATATGAATTTAAGATCAAACTATGTAAGTTGCATTACCCATTTTGTAATGTGACTAATAAGGTGTATTTTATTCATAAATAAATTTAATGGATCTTATTTTAATTATAACATGGATCTCATTATTTATAAAGTAATGTTGTATATTTTGAGTTGTAAAAACCAAGGCTAAACATAACTTTCCATTATCAAATATTTTCATTCATAATCGACCAACTAGTGATCGATGTAATAGATTACACGTTCTTTATGATAATCATCATATTGTGATAGTAGGTCCTTGTAGTCATACTAAAATGAAATTTTTACAACTTGAACATGACTTGTGACACCCAAACCATAGGTCTCTTCTACTCACTTAAACAACCTACTTAGGCATGTTTTCACTATTTCCCAGTCATTCGAAGCTTTCTAGATTCAGCTCTTGATGTCCTGAACTCCTCTCCTAGGCATAAATATATCCCCTATGGTCTCTTTCCCCATAGAAAATAGTTACATAGGTTGGACTACAGCATTAGGACCTAGGGTGTCCACTTTCCAGTGCTATTGTCCAAGTCCACAATAGCCTCAAATGGTCAGATTTTCTCAAATCCTTATCTTTTCCCTTATCGGCCTAATATGAGTTCATCTAACCCAAGATCACTAGCTTCCATATAAAATCCCATTAAAAGGAAATTTTGAAGGGTTGGAAATCATTCAAAAGGCATAAGATATAAATATAATAAAGCACACTCAAGCAGATCTTCCTATTCTCTGAATAGAACCAACCACTATTATTTCCAACATATCCAAGCTCTTGCACTAGTCACGAATCATCTCAAAATTACCAAAATTCACATACACTTAAATTTCATATAAAACATTGCACAATACACATTCAAATTGGGAGAACACCATTGGCCTTTATCCCTCTTTGGAGTATTGGTATGTAGGTAGCATGCTCACACATGGGGTGTGATTGCCAATTCAATTCATATTACACACTAACCACTTTTTCTAATTGAATTCGAGATCACCTATCAAGTATGAAGAGGAAATAGGATCCTTGAAGATGAAATCAATTACACATAGAGATTTATGAATAACCATGACTCAATGTTTTAGGCATAAGGTCTCCCAAACCAGATAAATAGAACCCAAAAATCTCAAACACTAAGGACTATAGTGCCAAAACTTGGACTACAACGCTTGACCTCTAGGCGTCCCATTTACAACACTATTGTCCATGTAGAAAATAGACTTTTGGATCCCATTTTTGAAAATCTACCTAGCCAAATCAGTAATTTATATCCTCTATCTCCTCCATCTCAGCCCAGAATCAAATAAGCTTTAATCTCTATCCCCTTGTTTGTTATTTTTTATAAAGTAATTAAGTACTTCCAAATTCAATAAATTAGTAGGTTAATTAAGGCACATTTATTTACTGATTTTACCCTTAATCCAAAGCCCTTTACTATTAAGGAAATTAAACCTATAGTTTCCCAAATTTAGTAAAACATTTGGTGAACCTGACATCAAATTTTTGCACAAAAACCTTAGAATGCCTAGGTCAATTATTTATGATTTTTTCCAATATTTTTCTAATTTTTCTTTAATTTAAAAATCATAAAACTACAAATTAATTGAAACTTTTTCAATAATTCACTTAAACCCTAGTTTTCACATACTAGATCTTATTTGTATACAAACACTTTCAAACCACTAGGAAAAATGTATTACTAATTATAGAAATCTTTTCGTATTTTTCCTAAATTTTTTAGGCTCAATTCTACAAATTTATAGAAATTGTTTTAAATTATTACATTAATTTTGAAAAAAAAAAAATTCAGAGCCCTAGTTAAATCAACTAAAAATTTCAAGAAACATTTCACTTATTTTTTGCAAATTTTGATTGAATATTAAAATAAAAAAATCACTTCAAATTTCAAAAATTCATAGTAAATTCCAAAAAACTTATTTATCTCAAAACCCTAGTTGCATCTACTAAGTTCCATTCAAGCAAGAAATTTCTTATAATTTTCTAAATTTTATCTTGCATACTTATCACAGAAAATCAATTTCAAATTCAAAAGTTCATATTATTTTTCAAATAATATTTTTGAAAAAATCCCTAGTTGCATATACTAGTCCCTACTTTACATCTTGAACTATCACCTTACATACTTGGAGTTTAATATCCTATTTATGCATATTCAAATTCATTGTTTAGATTACTTTTATGTAATCTAATCTATTATTTTCCAAATTGGTTTCTTTATGACATCTAAACTCCTTTCATCTCTTCCTTTGAGACAGAGTTAAAGACTTAGTGGTAACCCTTTGAAATTCAACCAGATTCCTACAACCCATTCCTATAACATGGATAAGAAATCAACTCAAGTCCCTATTATAGATCTTGCACATCCTAATTACACTAGTTTTAATGAATATGATTCTTATAATGAGGAATATGAGAATTATAATGATGAGACACATACTGATGCTCATGTTTTATCACATTGGACTACCGATCCACTTCCACCCATTATTGATAATGAAGTTATACTCAACAAAGATTTGATTTTACAAAATTTTAGAGAAAGACTTAAGGAATATCCCCACGATTATGCTAACATATTGAAATCTATCATATAATTAAATAAGGCCAAACAAGTTTAGTCTTCTAAAACTACAAAGACACTAGTTACACATGACATTATGGGGGAAACTATGTGACAAAACCCCTCTATAGTAGCCCAACCTTCTTCTATGCCACCAACTATAGCTAGTACATCCCTATCTCCTGATGTGGTATCCCTTATGAAAATGATTTCATCTCTTCAATCTAAGGTGAACCATCTCGAGCAAGGAACCACTAAATATACAAAGGCATTGGACTCCTTCACTCTATTTCATACACCTTTGGCATGACATATAGCTACTACACCCTTGCCACCTAAATTTGTACAACCTAAGATCACTATTTATGATGTTAAGGGTGATCTAGAGACACATTTGAGAGCATTTCATGTAGCATGTTTGGATTTTTTACCAAATGACTGCATATTAAATAAATTATTTTTGAGGAGCCTTAAGGATTATATATTACAATGGTTTTACAGTCTACTAAATCACTCAGTCAATGCATTAAATCCTCTTACCAACATGTTCCTAGAGTATTTTAGTATCAATATTGGCGATAAGGTTTCATATGCCTAAATTGTAAAATCAAAATATAAATCAAATGAGCCTCTCACCGAGTGTATTCTCAAATACAAAACCATATTAAATACGGTGACTAGACCTATGGTAGATCAAGAGTTACAGGACCTCTTCAAATAGAGTTTTCTACTAGTTTTGCATGAGACAATCATGTTCAAACGTGGCTCTTCTTTCACTAAATTGTGTCACACTTTAAAATAAAGAGAAATAAAACTCATTTCAATGGGAAAACTTAAGTACACAAGTGTACCAAATACAACTAATAAGAATAACAACAAAGCCCCATATAAGGTTGAATTTAGTGTTATTAAAGGACCAACTCAATAGATAATTAATTTAGCTTCAGAGCCCTCACATAGAGTCATTTTATTAGCACCTCCTTGGTAACCTTTTACAAATCTACTAGTTCATCCATCTAGAGTTCTATAGTAGTTATTAGAATGTAACATCATACCTCTTCTTCATATCAAAGAAATTGATCCATTAAAGCCCCTTCCATGGGGATATGTCTAGAATACATTTTGTGACTATCATAGGGCACTAGGACATAATACTAATAGATTTATTAGCATCAGGCATAAGATATATGATCTAATTGATGGAAATCAATTTGATCTAGGCAATTCAAGTGAGCCTCCTCTATCCAAACCAATGTAGGATAAGTCACTCAAAATATTTTTAGATCCATTTCCATAGCATGGAAATTTAGAGACACAAGACATATTAGGTGTACATCATGTATATTAGGCACATCCTCCACTAGTTACATACAAGTCACCAATAGTTGATTCACATCCATTGAGCCACATAAATGGTACTTTTCATTCTAGCATTCCAATTCAACCTTCCATCTCCTTTTCTGAGTAGGATATTATTGAGGATGACATAGATTATCATGTGATCTTCATTATATCTTTTATTCATGGTCATACCATTCATAATGTTCTAATTGATAATAAATCTAGTGTTAAAATGTGTACCATGACACTACTACAACACTTGGGTTATATAGAGAAGGATATTACTCCAGCAAATATAGTTATCAGTGGTTTTAGTGGACATAGTTAGACTACATTTGGTGAGATCCTCATTCCTATATAGGTTGGTCCTATACACATGACCACCTCATTTACTATAGTTCTTAGTGTGAGAGTTTTTGACATGTTACTTGGTAGACCTTGGATAAAAAAACTCTACGCTGTTCCATCTACATTACATCGATGCATGAAATTCATTCATGCTAATTAGGCTATCATAATTACTAGAGTTTTATATGAGTTTCCACTTTTGATTTCAAAGCTAGTTTCAGTTCTAGAGCTAGTTTTATTTCTATTACCCATTCTAACTCTACCACAAGTTTTTTCTCCAATTCAACATTAGACACAGATATGATATCCATCACCAGTATAGAGAGTTCATACACCTCCATATATTTAGTATTATAGATAGTTATTAGCTATAGTATTCACAATTTAATTGAGATCTTATGCATCTACACATAGAGCACATGTTCAACAAGTTTTTCCTACTTCTAGATGGGTCCCTAAGATACCTATAGTTGTATCTACTTATCATAATTATAAAGGGTCCCCATAGTTGGTTTTTAATTCAAATATTTTAGAGCATTTACAACATATATAGCTTTTAAAGCCACAATCTCAAAATTTCCATCATGCTTCATGATCATGCATGATTCTACTCTTTGATACAGGACACAATGATAAGGAGTCTCATCTGAGACTCATCAGTTAGTATCATTTATTTATATCATTGATTATACATAATTTAATTTTTTTTATTGTACATATGTTAAATATTTCAAAGTATAAAAATAATATAATATTTCAAAAATACAAAAAAATGTCAATTGTATACATCATCTATGCTTTACATTGCTAACCATTATGCTAAACTTACATTATGTTATTATATGATATTGTTTGTTGATTTATCTATATTACCAAGCTTCAATTCATCTTCTTTGAGTGTGTGTAGTGCATCTAGACCCTTGATTAATTTAGTCCTTGATTGCTTTACTCTACCCATCGAGGGGGCATCTTACTTCTACATTCGAGATACATATCAATACATATACCCACTTGGGGAATAATATACATGACTACACCATCTAGGTTATGTCATTATTACACTATACACTCTAAACATCTTGTTGTAGTATGTTCCATACTTGCTTACACATATATCACATTGACATCCATTAGCATATATCACACTTTTTTATTTCATAGCATATACATTAGTCTTGTATTACATATCTTCTTTACTATTACTTCTTGATTACCATAGATGCATGTTTATATTTAAAGTACTTTTCATTGTTCCACTCTTCACTTTGGTTAAGATAGATGTGTTTTTATTTCTCAGTTCATGTTTGCTTCTTACTTGCATTTTAGGACATTTTCTAATGTCCTTTGTTTTTGTCTATATGTGTGTACCTTTCATGTGCTTGTGTCCCTTGTGTAAATCTTTTCTTGTTCCCATTATGTGTGTATATGGAATTTTAACATTCCTTGTGTGCTTATTTGGCCCCTTGTCCACCCTTTCATGTTTCTTGCTTCATGATTTGTATGATTGTTGCTTGATTAATTATCTTTATGTCCAATGACATGATTCCAATCATGCATTTACCTTGCCTCTTAGATGACATGATGGACATCATGCTCCATCCCTCCATGCCACTAAAACCAACATTTAAAATTATAATTTACTCTTATGCATATTATATTACATTATTATATATATCTAGTCATACCCCTAGAGATCTAACAATCTCTCTCTATAACTTTTGTTATATCTTAAGATAATCTATATCAATGTTATATAAAATGTTTTTTAAGCTTAACACACTTATAGGGATTCTTCTTCTGAGGTAAATCATTAAAGGTTCTTCATTCCTACCCTCAAAATAAGGGGAAACAAACATGGGTTTTATCATAGAGATCAGAGCTCCTAATAGTCAAAAAAATAGTTTTAGAATAATACAGTCTAAAATCTAGAACTCATCATAGGCTAAACTAGACTAGGAGGATATCAAAGAATATAGATCAATCATTAGTTTTGGCTTTGGACAACATCAAAAAAATGGGACTATAGAGCTACACCCCAAAGTGTCTAGCTTCTATTGCTATTGTCTAAATAATAGAATATTTAGTTCTTACAGAATCAGGTAGAGAGGTGAGTTAGTCATAGTTTTGATAGTACAATTCAATCCAAAAATTAGTAATTTTCATCACTTATTTTTCTTAGAGAATCTAGATATAATGGGAATCATCAATGGCATAAGGGTTTCCATTTTTAGTTTAGACATAGTAGTTGATATAACTTTTATTTTACAATATATGTACTAGACACTAGTTATTGGGGGAAATGTGCATGGCACATGGACCTTCTTTATTTTTGAGTTTATTGCATTTTCTTACATATTTATAGTAGTTGCATGCCTTACTCCATCTATAGGTGGTTGGCATCACATTAAAGTAAACTTTCATACAATTTTTCTTCCTGCATACCTAAGTTCCCAAGTGGCTTTCTAAGCCTTGATTTTAGTTTTAGGAGAGGCTTCTATACAAGTCCAATCTCAATCTTTCAAAGTGGCCAAAAATGGCCTAGTTTTTATTTTATATTCATCTATCTATGCCAACATTTTCAAATAAAAACACATCCAAGGGTTGCATGAACCATCTCATATGACATTCATCTATATCAACATTTATTCATTCAACTTCACATGATGGGGTAACGATGGAGCCAAAGGTTTAACTAACCTTTGTATTCGTGATCCACCTATTTAGAGGGATTAGACACATAGTTTAGACATCGAGTAACATATGCATGTTTTGTTAAATTCACATAGTTGGCAATGATGGAGCCAAAGATCCTACCTTCACATTCTTGAGCCAACTTCTAGGGGATTGAGAACCCAACTCATTCATCAATATAAATCTTAGTTCAACATACTTCTAGCATCACCCAGCACAACCCAATAGCATTATAGGTTTTCTATTGGTTCATGTACCCAGTGAGGTGTATTCATTCATTTCTCTTCATTTCTTTCTCTTTACCCATCTTTATATGTTATTATTTTATAAATAACATATCTAGTAAGAACTGATCTACTTTCACTTTCCTTTTTTCAAAATTACATAGTATAACATGCTGTTAATACACAAAATCCAACATCACACAAATTCTGTCTTAGCCTCATAGGTAAGTTCAGGTACACTTTTATTTTTCTCCTTTATATTAGTATCTTGATTTTTTTGAATACTTACAATAAAGTGGGGGGGGATATAGTCATACTAAAGTTCAATCCATATAACTTGAGCATGACTTGTTGCACAATCCTTCCTACTTGCTTACATAACCCACTTAGGCATGTTTTCACTATTTCCCAATCATCTAAAGCTTCTAAATTCAAACCTTACTATCTCAAAATCATCTCCCAGGCATAGATATATTCCCCAGGGTCCCTCTCTCCCTATACAATAGCACCATAGATTAGACTACAATGTTGGGACCCAGGGTGTCCACTTTCTAGAACTATTGTCTGTTGGGGATCAACCAACAATATGATTACACTTATGAAAGCAATAAACCACGGAATTAAATCAGATAGATAAGTAACTAGAATTAGATAATAGCAAAGAATAAGAGATATAAGAAACCACCATGAAAACTTGTATTAAACTCTTTACAAAAGGAATACAATTAAAGAAACTTCTTTCTTCCACACCTTTCTCAGATGCACACGATCTCTCTCTAGATATCTATCCCTTAAGAGCTCTCTCTCTCAAGTACAATCAACTCCAACAACCTAGATTGATGCAACTCTGTACTATTCTTCAACATTCACATACAATGAACTACTACAATAATCACACTAAGCTAAGATCTAATTCTACATATAGAATTAGGAAACTTGAGCATGCACTTACAACCAACAGTTAAGCCTCTTGAACAAGGGCTCCAAAAAACAATCTTACTAATAATAGAAATGTGAACTTAAGACTAAGACTTAAACTCATCATGCAAACACTTGGTTTTGTCCTTGGAAATAGCATTCTGGACGCACAGGTAACCGACGCTGGTTCCTACCTGCTTGCCTGTGACCGACGTCGGCCGATCATCTGCCGATGCTGGCATCTCTTCAACTGCACTAGACCAATGTTGATCGCTCATGACCGATGTCGGTGACTGTGTAAACCTGCAACTTTGGTAATGCACTCATATGTGAAGCTTTTAGGCTCCACACCTTAACAATCTCCCACTTGGAGATAAATAGCTGCACCAGTACCTGTACAGCAACATCTTCTAGCTCCTCCATCTTCAACTCAATCATGAAGACCAAGAAAAGTTGAATGAAGATTCAACTTCTCCTTTGTAACCGGCTTGGTTAACATATCAGCAGGATTCCTATCTGTATGGATCTTCTCCAGCTTCAAATCACCATCTTCCAATACCTGTCGTATGAAGTTGTACCTTAGTTGTATGTGCTTGGTTCTTAAATGAAAAGCTGAATTCTTAGCCAAATGGATTGCACTCTGACTATCACTATACAATCTGCAACTCCCATGCTCCCTTCCAAGCTCTTCCATGAACCGTGTCATCCATGTCATCTCTTTGCTAGCTTTTATGGCTGCAATATACTTTGCTTCTGTAGTTGACAAGACAACAACCTTTTGCAACTTAGATATCCAGCTAACCGCCGTTCCACCTACAGTGAAAACATAACCTGTAGAGCTCCTCCTGCCATCCAAATCACCTGCTATATCTGAATCTACATAACCATGTAGAGAAGTATCTAAACCTCCATAGCACAAGTGCCTACTATTGGTTCCTCTCAGATATCTAAGGATCCACTGAACTGCTTTCCAATGTTCCTTACCTGGATTGGCCATATACTTACTTACAACTCCCACTGCTTGGGCAATATCCAGTCTAGTACACACCATTGCATACATCAAACTCCCTACTGCGGAAGAATATGGAACCTTACTCATGTACTCTACCTCATCATGTGAATTAGCACATTGTTCTTTACTCAACTTAAAATGTCCAGTCAAAGGAGTGCTTACCGATTTAGCATTCTGCATATTTCAACACCTTGTCCACATAATCCTCTTGAGACAATATCAACCTGTGATTTTTCCTGTCTCTCTTAATGCTCATGCCAAGGATTTTCTTTGCTGCTCCCAAATCCTTCATAGAAAATGTTTGACCTAATTTCACCTTAAGCTCAGAGATATATTGCATGTGTAATCCTGCAACCAGCATATCATCTACATACAACAATAAAATAATATATCTACCATTATCCAATCTCTTAAAATACACACAATGGTCAGATTGACACCTACTGTAGCCATGCTCAGTCATAAACCTATCAAATTTCAAATACCACTGTCTAGGAGCTTACTTGAGGCCATACAAGCTTTTCTTCAATCTGCACACTAACTTCTCCTTACCTTTGACCTCAAATCCTTCTGACTGTTCCATATAAATTTCCTCATCCAAATCTCCATGAAGAAACGTTGTCTTAACATCTAGCTGCTCAAGATGCAAATCCTCAACATCAACCAAAGACATTATAATCCGTATAGAAGTCATTTTAAAAATAGGAGAAAAAAGCTCACCAAAATCAATACCTGGCTTTTGTGCAAATCCTTTCACTACCAATCTGGCCTTATATCTCATCTGTCCATTCTCACCTTCTTTCAACCTGTAGGTCCATCTATTCTTTAGTGTCCTCTTACCAGCTGGCAATTCAACCAAATCCCATGTTTGGTTCTCTCTTAAGGACTCCATCTCCTCAACCATGCCACCCTCCCACTGACTCTTGGACTCCACCTATATTGCTTCTTCAAAACTCTCTGGTTCTCCACCATCAGTTAGCAATAAATAGAATAATGAAGGAGAATATCTAATTGGAGGCTTACTTACCCTTTCAAACCTCCTAATGGGTGTCTGAGACTCATTCACAACACGCTGTCCACCCAAATTCTTTGATAGTGACCGACCTCGATCATCTCCAGACCTGCTACTGGCCGATGCCAGTTTTGCCTAACCGACACCGGTGCCTGTCCTACCAACATCGATCTCTGTATGACCGACATTAGTTTCTATTATATCAATGCCAGTTCCTATCCTGCCAACATTGGTCTCTGTGTTTTCCTGCAAGTGATTATTTCTTTTTCCCATGAGCTCATTTTGGACCGTCACCTCATCCAATTCACTATTGCTCTACCTAGATTGATTCAGCTTCTTCAGCTGATCACTATACATCACTTTTTCATTGAAAACAATGTCACAGCTCCTAATTATCTTGTTAGTTCCTAGATTCCAAAATCTAAAACCAAAATCATCTAAGCCATAGCCAATAAATGTGCACCTCATAGACTTAGCATCGAGCTTCTTTATATTTTCCTTATCTACGTGCATAAAGGCTTCACAACCAAAAACTTTGAGAAAAGAGAGATCTACCTTTTTACCTGTCCAAGCCTCTTATGGAATTCCACCATCCAGAGCTGTAGAGGGTCCTCTGTTAATCAGGTACACTATAGTGTCAATAGCTTCTACCCAAAACTCTAAGGGCAAACTAGCATGCAATCTCATACATCTTACAGGCTCCATGATTGTTCTATTCATCCTTTCAGCAATTCCATTTTGCTAAGGTGTCCTTGGAACCATCCTTTGCCTACAGATTCCATGCATGTAGCAATACCAGTTGAACTTATAACTGTAGAACTCTCCACCATTGTCAGATCACAGGCACTTTAATCTTTTGACTGTTTCATTCTCAACCATAGCTTTCCAAATCTTAAAGGTCTCAAATACATTGGATTTCTTCTTAATACAGTAGATCCATACCTTTCTTGTAGCATCATCTATGAATGAAACATAATATTGTGATCTTCTAATAGAAGCTACCTGAGCCGATCCCCACACATCTGTGTGAACAAGCTGCAACTTATACTTCTTCTTTGTAGACCCAATCTTGAGAAAACTAACCCTTTTCTATTTTCCAAATACACAGTGCTCACAAAATTCTAGATCCATGCTTTTCAAATATGAAAGCTTACCTTTAGACTTAAGATTTGACATCCCCTTCTCGCTCATGTGGCCAAGCCTTGAGTGCCACAATTTTGCATCCACATCTGAAGTAGATAATACAAAAGGAGAATTGTTAGTAACACAATTACACAAATAGAGAGTACCTACTCTCTTACCTCTAGCCATAACAAGTGCACCCTTGGTCACCTTCTAAGATTCTGCTATGAGAGTTACTGTACAACCCTCATCCCCTAACTTTCCTGCAAAAATCAAATTTCTCTTCAAGCTAGGAACATGCATAACTTCTCTCAACACCCATGTGTTGCCATTCTGCATTTTCAGCTGCACTTTACCTTTGCCAATAATTTTACAGGGTTCATCATCCCCTAGATATACTATTCTAAAATCTCCATGGATATAGTCACATAAATATTCGCTATTAGGGGTAGCATGAAAAGATGCACCAGAATCTAACACCCAAGATTCTATATTATTATGCAAAGAGAATATTAAAGCATCTTGTGCAATACCTGCAACCTTTGCTTCTTCTTTTCCTTCATGTTGATTGTCCTCCTTAGGCTTTTACCATTAATCTCTGCTTATGTGCCCCATCTTTCCACAATTCCAGCATTGTGGCCTTCTGCCATTTTTGGATTTGGATCTACCTCTCCCCTTAGACTTAGATCTTGATCTCCCTTTCTTGCTCTTCTCTTTTTGCCTTCCCCTGCTCTCAAAACTTAAAGTGTTCCTAGATGTCTCTTCTATGCTTTCCCTATGAATTTCCTCATTCAAGATAACACTAACAACATCCTCTACTTTTAAAATATTTGATGCAGATACAGTATTGCTAACTGTCATTACTAAGCTATGCCAGCTTTCAGGCAAAGAACATAATATTAAAAGAGCTTTTATTTCATCATCATATATAATTTTGACTAAACTTAATTGATTTACAATACCATGGAAATCATTCAGGTGATTAGATACAGATCCACCTTCCTGCATATGCAAATTAAATAGCTGCTTCATAAGATATACCTTATTAGAAGCTAAGGGTTTTTCGTACAAATTTGATAGAGTAGTCATCAACTCTACCATTTTTTTTGCCTGTGATAAATTAGATATCATAGTAGATGCTAGACTCAATCTTATAGACCCCAGAGCCTTTTTGTCAAGAACTTTCCATTCTTCATCCTCCATGTCTGTGGGCTTCTTTACAATCCCACCTAACGGTAAGTATAGATCCTTCTGGTACAGATAGTCCTCTATTTGCATTCTCTAATGTTGATAGTTTTTGCCATTGAACTTCTCCATTCTCAATTTACTTTCATCTACCATTGCTTCTCTCACTCAAACAAAAATCCCTGCAAAAACTCTTGTGAGCAACCTGTAATCAATACACACTACACAGATCTGAACCACCTATTAGTGAACTTGAGCTTTGATACCAATTATTGGATATCAAACTCTAAACCTACAACCAAGGCTCTAATACCACTTGTTGGGGATCAACCAACAATATGATTACACTTATGAAAGCAATAAACCACAGAATTAAATCAAATAGATAAGTAACTAGAATCAGATAATAGCAAAGAACAAGAGATATAAGAAACCATCCTGAAAACTTGTATTAAACTCTTTACAAAAGGAATACAATTGAAGAAACTTCTTTCTTCCACACCTCTCTCAGATGCACAAGATCTCTCTCTAGATCTCTATCCCTTAAGAGCTCTCTCTCTCAAGTACAATCAACTCCAACAACCTAGATTGATGCAACTCTGTACTATTCTTCAACATTCACATACAATGAACTACTACAATAATCACACTAAGCTAAAAAGATCGAATTCTACATATAGAATTAGGAAACTTGAGCATGCACTTACAACCAATACTTAAGCCTCTTGAACAAGGGCTCTAAAAAAACAATCTTACTAATAATAGAAATGCAAACTTAAGACTAAGACTTAAACTCATCATGCAAACACTTGGTTCTATCCTTGAAAATAGCATTCTAGATGCACAGGTAACTGATGCTAGTTCCTGCCTGCTTGCTTGTGACCGACGTCGGCCGATAATCTGCCGACGCTGGCATCTCTTTAACTACATCGGACCGACGTCGGCTGCTCCTGACCGATGCCGATGACTGTGTAAACCTACAACTTTGGTAATGCGCTCATATGTGAAGCTTTTAGGCTCCACACCTTAACATTGTCCAAGTCCACAATAACCTCAAATAATCAAATTTCTTTAATACTTATCATTTCCTTTATCATCCTAATGTGAGTTCATCTAACCCAAGAACACTAGTTTCCCTATAAAATCCCATTCAAAGGTCATTTAAAAGGGTTATAAATCATTCAAAAGTTACATGCTAGAAATATATTAAAGCACACTCAGGCAAATCTTCCTATTATTTGTATACAACCAACCACTATTATTTATATCCTATCCAAACTCCTATGCCAATCATGATTCATCTCAAGCCTTCCAAAATTCATATACACTTGCATTACAACCACAAGAATTCACAATACACATTTAAATTTTGAGAACTACATTGGCCTTGATCCCTCTTCAAAGTATTGGTATGTAGGTAGTGTGCCCACACATGGGGTGTGATCGATGTTCAGTGCATATTACAACTAACCCCTTTTTCTAGTTGAATTCAAGATCACCTATGTAACATGAAGAGGAACTATAATCCTTGAAGACAAAATCAATTGCACATAGAGCTTCATGAACAACCAAGACTTTATTTTCAGGCATAGGGTCTCCTAGAGTAGATAAATAGAACCCAAAAACCTTAGAAAGCTCAAACACTAAGGACTACAATACCAAAACTTGGACTACAATGTTGGACCTCTAGGTATCCCATTTCCAGTGTTCTTGTCCAAGTAAAACTTAGACTTCTAGATCTTATTTTCGATAGTCTACCCAACTAGATTAGCAATTTACAAGCTTTGTCTCCTCTATCTTATCCTAAAATCAACTAAATTTCACTCGCTATCCCCTTGTTTGCTATTTTTAGAAATCAATTAAGCATTTCTAGATTCAATAAATTAGTAGGTTAATTAAGGAACATTTATTTACTAATTTTTCCCTTAATCTAGACCCCTTTACTATTTAAGAAATTAAACCTATAGTTTCCCAAATTTAGTAAAATAGTCACCAAAAGCTTAGTGAGTAGCTGAGATATAAAGAAGTAATGGTTTGTCTAGGATAAGAGGCATGAAAATTGGTGGGTTTGATAGCTATGTTTTGATTTGGTCAAAGCTTTATGGACACACATCACCCCATATAAATTTTATTTCCTTTTTTATTAAACATGTAAAAATAATTATTTTATCAACAAACTAAGCTATGAAGCATCTATTAGATTGAATTCAGCCTAGTAGGCATTACAACTATTTGAGATTAGTTGGTAGTGGCATTTCAACAATTGATTTTTCCTTTACTGGATCAACCCTGGTACCTCACTAAGAGATAATTTATCAAATGAGTTTTCCTAAAGAAACCTCAAAAACATAGTTTTTTGGATTTAATAAAACATTAAACTTGTGCAAGCATTCAAATATTTGTCATAAATAAGTAGCATGTTCTTGATGATGTTTAGATTTGGAAATTAAATTATCAACATATTCCTTAATAGTTTTATGTATAAATTCATGGAATATATGAGTCAGGGTGCTTTGATAAATGGTTCCTACATTATTTAGCTAAAAAGGCATGAATGTATAGCCAAATGTACCCCAAGGAGTAATAATGTCATATTTTCTTGATCAATGGGGTTTATTTTGATTTGATTATATCCTGATAATATATCCATAAATAAAAATGTCTCATATCTAGCTGTAGAATACATAATCATATTGATATTAGGTAATGAAAAACCATTTTTTGATAATCCTTATTTAAATATCAATAATTAGTTCAACAATGCATGTCACCATTAGGTTTTTTAACAGGTAAAATGTTGGACACCCATTTTAAATGTGCAATATCTCATGAAAATTTGATATCTAAAAGCTTCTAAAAATCCTTTGATATCAATAAAACTACTTTAGAGTGCATTTTTCAAATCTTTTGTTTAACTGGTTTTACATCTGGGTACAATAAAAGTTTATGCACTTCTATTGATTGACCTATTCCAAGCATACATGAATAATCCCAAATAAATAGTTTAAGAAAGTCATGATATATCTATCAATAGGTTTTTCCTTCATCCTCCTACATCATTAAAGCCAATATAATTGGTTAAGGGTCCTTATTTGTTCTATAGTTGTATTGGACTATTTATTAATTTATCAAAGTGGATATCTCTATGATAAATGGTATTGTAGGAATAGTATGTGAGGTATCATGTTTTAAATTTCTATCATAACTTTCACCAAAGTAAGCATGAGCAAAAATAACATAAAAAACTATTCTTATGATAGAAGGGAGGGAGATCCTCATTTCCCCCAAATAATCTAGCAATGATTCATCATTGGATATATCATTTAGTGTCAAAATGTTCTGTGAAGAATGCTCATCAATAAGATGAGGTTTTACTACTGATATATTAGTTGTATAAGTATTCAAACACTCTATTTTGGCATTTTGAAAGCAATTTGTATGCTGAGATATGTTCTTATGACTTATATTTTTTACTAAAAAAACTAAACCTTGACAGTTTGTATTGTTTGTAGGATAAATAGGCTAAGTTATACCTTGATAATGTTTACCTAGCCCCTACCAATTTTATCCATTTTTTTATAAATACCAAGAACCAAAATATGGATTATAAGATTGTAATGAAATATTATCCATTTTTTTTCATTACACAATGTTTGAATGGATTATTATCCATAGGAAAAGTGTAAATGAACCCCTCAAGACTAAATTTTAAAAATGCATAAAATTTTTATGGAATCACATTCATATCATGTATCTAAGGCCATCCCAATTGGATGTTATAATTTAAGTCATTTGACATAATTGACATAGAGTAGAGAGGGTATGAAGACCTATAATAATATGCAATGTTATTTTCCCCAACACTTTTCATGAAATATTATCAAATCCTTTGATTCTCATATTAGATGGGGCAAAAATTTAATTCCCAATGCCAATTGAAGAGAGAAAATATTTGTTGTAAATGTTGAATCATGAACCACTATCCACAAAAAAAACATTTGGCCATTTTATTATAAACACACACTTGGATGTAGAGTGGTAAACAATTTTTTATAGGATGATGATGTGGTAATTAATATTTTTCAAAAGATATATCATGCTCGGTCTATTTGATGAAATTTAAAATGGAATCCACATATGGCAGTTCCACATTTGAGGAAGTATATTCATATGCAATGCATCTAAAAGGACATACTTGTAATTGGATGATCAATGTAGTAAGTCCAAGATGTTGTTTTGAGTAATAAAATCCTTGGATGAAGTGGAAACATGGCATAGGATAAATTATTTCTTCATACATTCCCTTTGGTGCTTTTGTAGTAATAGGTAAAAGCTCATTGTAAATATTAGAATAAGGAATATGCCAAAATATAGATTTTGAATTCATTATAGATATAATGTTTTAAACTAAGAAACTAATGCATCAAACCATATTAATTATAAGGTATTGTACCATGAAAATTTTTATATAAATTTCAATGGTAAACATGATTGCAATATTATAGCAATCAAGGATCAACAATAGGAAATAAATTAGAAAACCCTATTTGCCCTAGGGTTTTGTGCTCAAATATCAAGTTCACCAAATGTTTAACCATAATTTGGATGTGGATTTTACATGGGTAGATATAATTAAGTATATATAATTAATATGGCATAAGGGTGAATATCAGATCTATAACATGCCAATTAAATGCTGAACTCAAATGTACCATATGCTAAATTTATTAAACTAAGATAAGATATAAATGGAAAGTAAAACTATGGTAGATGTATAAATGACATGAAATAAGGTAATTAAGTTATTTTTTTGCTGATGTATATATAGATCTAATACCTACTAAAATTAGGTGGGAAGTAGATTATAGAGAAGTCATCAGGTTTTAGATTTGGTGCCTCTAGCTCTCTTGATAGTTATGCTAGCCTAGGATAGTTGCATTGATACTACTATATAGGTTAAATGATAGTGTATTTTATAAAATATCTACTATTATTATTTTTTTTAATTCACATTTTATATAATGTATTTAGATATGGGTCATGGATTATTGCTACTTGTTAAATGGCACAACCCTAGCTTTCTATCTTCAATGTGACCTTGGAGAAAAATTACTTGGTGGGCACATAGTGTCGAGCTAACCCACAATTATATTAATATAAAAATGTGATACCTATACATCCAATAATATACAAGAGGGCATTAGACTCATGTAGTTATCCCCTATGTGTTGGCTTATGTGTGAATCATGTAATTTGTGTAAAGTACAACAGTCACCTAGCTTGTAACTTGGAAAATAAACCTTATGACTAATCCTTTAGTAATTTAGACTTATATTTGGGATGATATTTTGAATTATATTATAATATGGCATAAAAGGGAAGATTTTGACCACTTAAGTGTTTCTTAAAAGCTCTTTTTATCTGATTACCAAGTGAAGAATGAATGAGGGCTGATATTATATTTATACCCATCCTATCTTGATATAACTCACATTAAGGAACTTAGGCCAACCATTTTAATATATTTCATTTTAAAATTGGATGAGTTTAGGTCTTTATACACTTACATCAAGGTATGGTAGTAACATTTACACTACTATCTAACCCAAACATTAGTGTCTAGAGAGCAGGAGAGCAAGTACATGATCAAAAATTTTAGAGGTGTAAGATGAATAAATTTTATGCATTTTGGGAAAGATATAATGTATGTGTCAACAACATAAGATAGGATATACTAATATATAGGTTAAGGGGTGCAATATAGATTGTATGTGAGGCTTACAGAAGTAAGTCATGTGTAGAACTAAGAGAAACAACCAAGGTCTAAGTTTTCTAAGTGTACAAGATTAAGGTGTTACATAATAACAAAATATCATCTACACCCTGACCCTTCTTATTTCACACACAATGGTCCTAAATCCATACTCTCAGATATCAACCCATAAAACTAATTTTTTGTCAAAAAGGAGGGACAGTACCTCCTTTATCCCCATCTAAACATCTCTTTGAAGGAAATATTATAACACTAATAATCATAATTTAAAACATAACTAGAATAAATTACTATAAAAAAATAATTTGGTAACTTGATTATCAAATTAAAAGGTTGGGATTATATTTTCATTGAAATTGAAAATAACATCTTTATTTAGCTAGTTTCAAAAATTAAGTAAAAAATTAGTTGGTCATATAGTTGTAATAAAATGATATATATATATAATGTATAGGCTATAAAAGATTATAACAAATATTACATTAGTGAGAATTATAGTGTAGGAACCTATTTTTTGTACACATCATGTACTTGTAATTCATTTATCATGTTTTCATGTACATGCATCACTATTTGACATTAAACTCTTATTGGAATATTTCACTTTACATTAGATCCCTCATTGTATTTCATGTTCACAATTTTCATGAATTCCTTCAAATCTATCAAATTTTACATTTAGATATTTTCCACTACTCTTGTAAATTTTTTGACCTCCATTTCATGATTTTAGTTCACATTAACCATAACCAAAATATTAGATTGTAGTCTAGCCATTATTGTATGATATTATTATGGACATCTTAGCTATGGGTCCTTCTCTCCATCTGGCCATGTTTTATTAAAATTTGGTTGTTGGATTTACAAATTACATATTATCTTCTTGTGTGAAAATATGTCCTAATTTAAATTCAAAAAATCATATATATACATGTAACATAAGGTATATCATAAGATATAATGATAATATTAGTTGACATCCTACTTTGTCCTTATTCCACTCTCTATCTAATAAATTATAGATATTTGATTCTTGTACCAAATAAAGGATATATCATTAGTGAATGAGCATATATATCTTATTCTAGTTTCATCTTTTATATCATACCATAGGGATAAGGAATAGGTAAATCATATACATTAGAATTATTTTTGACATGAATGAATTTTGATATTAAATTATGAAAACAAAACATGTAATAAAGCAGACAATTCATTGACTAAGGTAGGTCCCTTAAACAAAACACTAATGTGTTATGCCCTAGTATTTTTTAAATTGAGATAAAATAAATAAGAAATTATTATGACATATATGCACATTATTAAACTTATTAGATAGAGGTTTATTTACATCAATTGATGGCAAATGGTTTAATTTTGTTTTAAATTGATTTGACTTGCCCATAATTATCAAAACATGTTGATCAATTTTAAGAGTACTATCACTATCAAAATATTCTAATTCTTATTACTATCTACTTTATGGATGCTTTTATACACTTCTCATATCCTTATTTTCAATACTTTCAGTCTATATAAAAAATCAGGTCATTTGGAAACTATATATGCATCTCTAAATTGTATTTTCAATTATTAATGATTTTAAGTACGTTATTTATTTGACCCTTTATTATCAATAGATACTAAGGTATGTATTTACTTACTATATATAGATGAAAGTGTAAGCGTAGTGAATTGGGTGGGGAATTGTGGAAAAAGGGGTTTGAAGTGGACATTTTATTTTATTTTAAATGATGAACCTCAACATGTATGAACTATTTGTGATGACACACTTAAAATTTTGAAGATATTATAGCAACAAGAGTGATATAATTTTTAGTCTAGTTAAAAACTACTAATGTTTTTTTTAACTAGTCTATTATAAATAGGTCAAATAGTTAAAATTTGAAGATGTAATCCTATTTTCATAAAAACATGATAGATGGACGATCATACCTCTCCACTCCTATATATTTCTATAATCATTTAGTATTTTTTTACCTTTGGTGGAAACTTCGATAATATCATCTATTTTAAACATATGTTTTTTTTTTTCTAAATTTATTAATGTATATTTAATAATTTAATAATTATACAAGTAAATATAAATTGAAAATGATAAAAATAGATACCCAACTATATGCCCCACCTTAACTACCTAATCTTTTAATTAATTTTTTAGTGTGTTTATAATTAAGCCTAGTTTGAAACCATATATTTTTTTCCAATTTGGATGAACCAAACAAAATGTACATAAACAAAAAATAGATGTATAGTATGACATATAGAGGCTTAAAAAGGCATACTTAAAAAAGATATATCTTGAAACATTAAAGTAGTTAAATATATTCATTACATACATGAGTTACATACATACATACATATATACGTACATACATACATACATACATACCTACATACTTACATACCTACCTACCTACATACATACATACTTACTTACTTAAAAATGATATAGTGATATATGATTTGTGGAGTTCACAAGATAAAAAAACAAGAAATAAATTTGTTTGAATATAACAAGATAATATTCAAGACTCAATAATATAAAATAGACTCAAGATAATCTACCCATTCATTCATGTACAATAAATTCACTAAGTACAAAGTAACTAAAGGATAAAAGAGAGCATATATTATTTGATATTTTATTTTGAGGTGTGATACTGATTAGGAATTGCCAAAATATTGTATTGGAAGTTTATGCTTTATTTATTCGACATTTTCACTATTTTTTTCCACAAAAATATTGCATCAAATGGGGACATTTGAATTGACATAGGTGTCTACCTTATATATAGGTGTCTAGTCCAAAATGCACATAGATATGGATCCAAATATATACCTAGGCCACAGTGTCACTTGTATAACTACCTTGTACCTAAAATTAAAACTACTTGTGCATGAGATCCATAAAATAAACAAAACCATAGCATATTTGTCTTAAACTTCCTAGAACCTAGTAAAAAGGGGTTAGCACATGAGTCAATCTAATCTTAGCAACCTCAATTATTTCTAAGTGTTGAATGCATAGTTGATACTCCAAAGAGTGCTTAAGACTCACATGTATTTATCCCTCCTAGGCATGTGTGTGTAATAGTAATTATTAAACTATATACTCTTTCTTATATAGTAACCCTTGGTACAAACAATGTAAAAATATGGTGATTTTTGAGTGCTTGAAATGTTTAATTAAATATTATTATGCAATTTAATATCTATTAATGTAAAAAAATCAATAATTATAAATTATATGATCAATTTTTTTAGGTTATGTAATAAGAATATAACCTTTGTATAGATAGGGATATATTAATTTCATATTTGGACTAATGGTACACAAAAATATGAAAATAAAATGAACAAATGATCACAAAAGTGAAAGATATGGAAAAGGGTAAAAGGATAGGTCTTGACACGTACATCATGGTTGGACACTTATGTCAATGCAAGTGTCCAACATGAATTCACCTTTCCATAGATTGAAAACTAAAAAATGAAAAATTAACAAGTATAGAATCCCTGGATCATGGTGGATAAAAGGTGTTGTAACAACATACAGGCCCAAGGGATAGGTAAAAGCAACTAAAATAGAATGGAACCAAAGAGGTCCATACAAGACTATACCACTATATGTTTAATTGTTGGTCAAGAGGTCCATAGATATAAAATATATAACATGATATGAACTATGCTTGTATGAAATATGGGTGTCTACATTTTCCCCCACTTTAAACTAGTAATGCATGAAACTAAAAATTATTAGTTTTAAGGAAAAGAAAACACAATCCCTAGTGTGTAAAACACACCTTTTATTCTCTTGAATTTTTTTTGAATCTCTTTTTCGAATATTAATTATAATCAAAGAGTATTCCAAAAATTAATTAGTGCATATAATTTATAAATGATCAATAATATAAATTAACGTAAAGAAAGAGCATGGATAGAATAGACCTTTGTATATGATGCATGGAAATGGATTTGGAGCTTTGGAGTCTGGAAAAAGGAATTTGAAACCTCATCCATATTCTATACAAAAATATGAGTAAACTTACATGTGGTAAACTAGGTTACACCCTAGTGGTGTTGTACCTAAAATGGGGAGGGTTGAGTGATGATCATGTTTCCAACCCAAAATAGGAAGATTGGTGCTTCAATTTTTGAAAGTATAATTTCCTAACCAAAAAACTTAATATATATGTGTGTGTGTGTGTGTGTGTGTGTGTGTGTGTGTGTGTGTGTGTGTGTGTGTGTGTGTGTGTGTGTGTGTGTGTGTGTGTATGTATGTATGTATGTATATATATGTATGTATGTATATATATATATATATGTATGTATGTATGTATGTATATCCTAGTATAGGATGAGTGATGTAATCAATCTCACCCAAAAAAACATAGTGAGACTAGATTTTTTAATAACTCCAATCTAAACAAAAAGAGATAATCACTACAAATCGGTAAGGCTCAATAATAGTCTATAATAGTCCAACTTGTGTATAAATGCATAAACATTCATGGTATAGTAATATTTCATATTAATCTATTTAATATACAAGATATGTCAATGTTTGAGTAAATATAAGGAATGAACCCTTTTTCATGCCTCCTATCATATCTCATGTGAATAAATTAGTCTATGTACAATGGTAATACCAATGTATATAGAGCTGACATAAATATATATCTAAATCATATACTATAAGAGATATTTGGTGAGTTTGGTATGTTTTAATTCCAGAGGATATACGTATAAAACAATCACCCACTACATTTGAAACTATGAATATGTGGAATCTATGTCTATATGACATGCCCCCACTAAATTTAAAATTATGAAAATGTTGAATCCATGTCTATATGACATGCCTCTAAAAAATCTAAAAGTGTGAAAATTTGGAATCCATGTATTTATGGCATGCACCCACTAAATCTAAAACTATAAAAATGTGTAAGCCATATCTATATGACATGCTCCCATTGAATTTGAAACTTTGGACATGAGGAAAACATGCCTATAAGATATTCCCCCACTAGTATGTCCTCCATTTTATGTGGAAGGTAAATAATACATGTTATTCAACTCATCACAAAAATGAAAAGTGATGATATCATGTATATAGTAACCATTTTTTATCCTAGTACTGGTGATGCCTATGAAGGTGACGTTGTTCAAGTGATAATTTAGGATCTATAATAATAGCTATGTGTAAGCAAGAAAAGAAAGAGATTTTTAGTAATTCTTGAAATTATTCTAAATTTTTTTTTAAAAAATGGACTCATTACATGTATTCTAAATTTTTATACTATGAAATGGCTCATTTTATATATTTTAATGCAACTCATGCTTTTGAAATTAGACAACTAGTGTTCAAGAAATGTGTATTTGAAGTTCTTGTAGATGGTGTATATGAGGTACTTAAAATTGAAATTATGAAAAAATTTGAGCTTTGAGTATAATAAAAACATGACATGTAGTATATCCCCTTGACCAGTATGATTTGATGCACTCTAGACATCCCTAGCTGACTAGGATTTTGATGAACTAGTAAGTAGGTTTAACTATCAATTTATTTGTAATTTTTATTTTTTTCATTTTGACCATTTTTGGGGTTTTTATGTGGATTGATGAACACTTAAATTATGGTATTGGAAACTTTAATTATTAATTTAATGTTAATGTCCAAGTTTGATTGCTAGTTTCTAATGTTACTATTTGGTGTTGACATTTGTGTTGGACACTTATGTCATGCATCAACACTAGTTTATGATGATACTATCTTCTTGTTTTCTAAATATAAATTTAAAATATTTATTTTTGGACTAGAATTTAATCACTAATGACTAATTTTATCTTATTTTAGTAGTATTAAGACATGCATATTCAAGAATTTTGGCACAGTAGACATTTTTCTATTTTGGCAGAGCTAAGTCTAGATGTCGCCAAATGGGACATTATAGATTAGGCAAGGTTGGATCATGTGGCCTAGTTATGATATATTATAGATGATGTCAATCTCCTTATATCCCTAGTCAATAGGTGTAACCTGGATATCTAAAATTTATAGCTTCTAGTAGGGTAGATGTAGTCATATTAGAGGATGTGTATCATATTTTATAGCTTCCCATTATAGGTGACAGAGTTCATGTTTTTTGAGATGGTAACCATTTTTATATTCAATCATATCACGTATATTTAATCAACTAGAGGATTCCATATGTATATCTGAATAGGATGGTTTGTATGTATAGTATTATTAGAGGTGATATTATGTAGTTATGGATGTTTATCTATGTTTTATTGGCATAATTCATAGTAGTAGAGTGTGGCATAGTTGGTATTTAATATCATATGTATCACATAGTTTAGCACATTCATCTTCATTGTACCATATATTCTTAGGGTCATACTTTATTATCCCCCTTATATAGGGATATGTACAAATTTGAATTTTAGAGTCATGGTGAAGGCATTAGATTAGGGACCATTTTAGAGGTTTTGGAATATGAGAACATTTTACTGGTATGGTCGGTTGGTCAAGCCAAAGCTGATTGGGCCCATATATAGGTTTTTTTAGAGTGGTGGGTATTTCCCCATGGTAAACTACACACCATGATGGAATGCGATATTTTTTTATAAAGACTAACATCGAAACAAGTTATAATACATTTGATGATCCACATAAACGACATAATTTGAACCCCTAACTATATACCTTTTAACCTCTAAATGCCAATGTTTCCTTTATGCCTTATACATTTCCCTATTTAAAGTATTCTAATCATGATGATATAATTAACTATGTTTATAAGAATGAAGTTATTTTTTTAATCTTTTCATTAAAGTTGAATATGTTATCTTTAATCATGATGCTTTTAATTCTCATATTATGTGTTGAGTAACTTTAGTAGAAGGACCTATATATAGCACAATTGAAAGGTTATGTCCTATAGTAATGATATAAAGTTTGAATGTACATAGCCACAACACCATATTGCATACAAGGGATTATTATCTTTTAACCAATAGGTTATCATCATGTAGCCACTAGGAACTACCATAACAAACATGGATAACATCTTCTAGCTTACCTAGGCATGCAATAGTTATATCATCCAGCCCTTTCATTTATTTTAGTCCAATAGAAAATATTGGATAACAAGCATGCATGAACCTATAAAGGCATATGTGATGAGGAGGATTTGAAATGTTGATTATTCCTATTATATGGCATTTCATTCCTTCTAACCACCCAATAACATCACCCCTATTTCTATCCTAAATACAGTGTTATCTACATTATATATGATATGAATATTCCAAATTTGTTGTAATTTTTTTAAGAAATAATCATAGTCTATTCTATATATATTAGAATAGAGATGTGGGATATGGGAGTAGAGAATATATTAATATGATATATAATATAAATGTGATCAAATAATATCATTTCATCCATTGTAATCTTGTTATAGTAATCTTTAATTGCTTCAAAATATGAATAAGTTCAACATTTTATAGTAAACACATTTTAATTTCAAGGTAAGGATTGGATCTCAAGACCAAACAAGGAGGGTCCACTTAGGATGACTTGTAGGGAAACTACCAACTCATTAAATTTACTAAGTAGATTTAGCTTCTAAATATTCATTTACATTATTTCATTATACATTTGTTGTTTGAGTATCACAAATGATTTTAGTATTTTGAATGCACATAAATTTATTAAGGAATCTTTCACAACATTTAGTTCCATTCAATTTATTTTATTCCATTAAATAAAGTGTGATTTCCTTTCAAGTAATTTACATTTCTATAATTTCATTTATGAATGTTTTCCTATATGCAATTGATAACGTCAAAAAGTGAGTAAAGTGTGCACATAAAGTGAGTAATTAACTATGTTTATAAGAATGAAGTTATTTTTTTAATCTTTTCATTAAAGTTGAATATGTTATCTTTAATCATGATGCTTTTAATTATCATATTATGTGTTGAGTAACTTTAGTAGCAGGACCTATATATAGCACAATTGAAAGGTTATGTCCTATAGTAATGATATAATGTTTGGATGTACATAGCCACAACACCATATTACATACAAGGGATTATTATCTTTTAACCAATAGGTTATCATCATGTAGCCACTAGGAACTACCATAACAAACATGGATAACATCTTCTAGCTTACCTAGGCATGCAATAGTTATATCATCCAGCCCTTTCATTTATTTTAGTCCAATAGAAAATATTGGATAACAAGCATGCATGTACCTATATAGGCATATGTGATGAGGAGGATTTGAAATGTTGATTATTCATATTAGATGGCATTCCATTCCTTCTAACCACCCAATAACATCACCCCTATTTCTATCCTAAATACAGTGTTATCTACATTATATATGATATGAATATTCCAAATTTGTTGTAATTTTTTTTAGAAATAATCATAGTCTATTCTATATATATTAGAATAGAGATGTGTGATATGGGAGTAGAGAATATATTAATATGATATATAATATAAATGTGATCAAATAATATCATTTCATCCATTGTAATCTTGTTATAATAATCTGTAATTGCTTCAAAATATGAATAAGTTCAAAATTTTATAGTAAACACATTTTAATTTCAAGGTAAGGATTGGATCTCAAGACCAAACAAGGAGGGTCCACTTAGGATGACTTGTAGGGAAAATACCAACTCATTAAATTTACTAAGTAGATTTAGCTTCTAAGTATTCATTTACATTATTTCATTATACATTTGTTGTTTGAGTATCACAAATGATTTTAGTATTTTGAATGCACATAAATTTATTAAGGAATCTTTCACAACATTTAGTTCCATTCAATTTATTTTATTCCATTCAATCAAGTGTGATTTCCTTTCAAGTAATTTACATTTCTATAATTTGATTTATGAATGTTTTCCTATATGCAATTGATAAAGTCAAAAAGTGAGTAAAGTGTGCACATAAAGTGAGTAATTAACTATGTTTATAAGAATGAAGTTATTTTTTTAATCTTTTCATTAAAGTTGAATATGTTATCTTTAATCATGATGCTTTTAATTCTCATATTATGTGTTGAGTAACTTTAGTAGCAGGACCTATATATAGCACAATTGAAAGGTTATGTCCTATAGTAATGATATAAAGTTTGGATGTACATAGCCACAACACCATATTGCATAAAAGGGATTATTATCTTTTAACCAATAGGTTATCATCATGTAGCCACTAGGAACTACCATAACAAACATGGATAACATCTTCTAGCTTACCTAGGCATGCAATAGTTATATCATCCAGCCCTTTCATTTATTTTAGTCCAATAGAAAATATTGGATAACAAGCATGCATGTACCTATATAGGCATATATGATGAGGAGGATTTGAAATGTTGATTATTCCTATTATATGGCATTTCATTCCTTCTAACCACCCAATAACATCACCCCTATTTCTATACTAAATACAGTGTTATCTACATTATATATGATATGAATATTCCAAATTTGTTGTAATTTTTTTTAGAAATAATCATAGCCTATTCTATATATATTAGAATAGAGATTTGGGATATGGGAGTAGAGAATATATTAATATGATATATAATATAAATGTGATCAAATAATATCATTTCATCCATTGTAATCTTGTTATAGTAATCTTTAATTGCTTCAAAATATGAATAAGTTCAACATTTTATAGTAAACACATTTTAATTTCAAGGTAAGGATTGGATCTCAAGACCAAACAAGGAGGGTCCACTTAGGATGACTTGTAGGGAAAATACCAACTCATTAAATTTACTAAGTAGATTTAGCTTCTAAGTATCCATTTACATTATTTCATTATACATTTGTTGTTTGAGTATCAAAAATGATTTTAGTATTTTGAATGCACATAAATTTATTAAGGAATCTTTCACAACATTTAGTTCCATTCAATTTATTTTATTCCATTCAATAAAGTGTGATTTCCTTTCAAGTAATTTACATTTCTATAATTTGATTTATGAATGTTTTCCTATATGCAATTGATAAATTCAAAAAGTGAGTAAAGTGTGCACATAAAGTTAGTAATTAACTATGTTTATAAGAATGAAGTTATTTTTTTAATCTTTTCATTAAAGTTGAATATGTTATCTTTAATCATGATGCTTTTAATTATCATATTATGTGTTGAGTAACTTTAGTAGCAGGACCTATATATAGCACAATTGAAAGGTTATGTCCTATAGTAATGATATAATGTTTGGATGTACATAGCCACAACACCATATTGCATACAAGGGATTATTATCTTTTCACCAATAGGCTATCATCATGTAGCCACTAGGAACTACCATAACAAACATGGATAACATCTTCTAGCTTACGTAGGCATGCAATAGTTATATCATCCAGCCCTTTCATTTAATTTAGTCCAATAGAAAATATTGGATAACAAGCATGCATGTACCTATATAGGCATATGTGATGAGGAGGATTTGAAATGTTGATTATTCATATTAGATGGCATTTCATTCCTTCTAACCACCCAATAACATCACCCCTATTTCTATCCTAAATACAGTGTTATCTACATTATATATGATATGAATATTCCAAATTTGTTGTAATTTTTTTTAGAAATAATCATAGTCTATTCTATATATATTAGAATAGAGATGTGGGATATGGGAGTAGAGAATATATTAATATGATATATAATATAAATGTGATCAAATAATATCATTTCATCCATTGTAATCTTGTTATAGTAATCTTTAATTGCTTCAAAATATGAATAAGTTCAACATTTTATAGTAAACACATTTTAATTTCAAGGTAAGGATTGGATCTCAAGACCAAACAAGGAGGGTCCACTTAGGATGACTTGTATGGAAAATACCAACTCATTAAATTTACTAAGTAGATTTAGCTTCTAAGTATTCATTTACATTATTTCATTATACATTTGTTGTTTGAGTATCACAAATGATTTTAGTATTTTGAATGCACATAAATTTATTAATGAATCTTTCACAACATTTAGTTCCATTCAATTTATTTTATTCCATTCAATCAAGTGTGATTTCCTTTCAAGTAATTTACATTTCTATAATTTCATTTATGAATGTTTTCCTATATGCAATTGATAACGTCAAAAAGTGAGTAAAGTGTGCACATAAAGTGAGTAATTAACTATGTTTATAAGAATGAAGTTAGTTTTTTAATCTTTTCATTAAAGTTGAATATGTTATCTTTAATCATGATGCTTTTAATTATCATATTATGTGTTGAGTAACTTTAGTAGCAGGACCTATATATAGCACAATTGAAAGGTTATGTCCTATAGTAACGATATAATGTTTGGATGTACATAGCCACAACACCATATTGCATACAAGGGATTATTATCTTTTAACCAATAGGTTATCATCATGTAGCCACTAGGAACTACCATAACAAACATGGATAACATCTTCTAGCTTACCTAGGCATGCAATAGTTATATCATCCAGCCATTTCATTTATTTTAGTCCAATAGAAAATATTGGATAACAAGCATGCATGTACCTATATAGGCATATGTGATGAGGAGGATTTGAAATGTTGATTATTCCTATTAGATGGAATTTCATTCCTTCTAACCACCCAATAACATCACCCCTATTTCTATCCTAAATACAGTGTTATCTACATTATATATGATATGAATATTCCAAATTTGTTGTAATTTTTTTTAGAAATAATCATAGTCTATTCTATATATATTAGAATAGAGATGTGGGATATGGGAGTAGATAATATATTAATATGATATATAATATAAATGTGATCAAATAATATTATTTCATCCATTGTAATCTTGTTATAGTAATCTTTAATTTCTTCAAAATATGAATAAGTTCAACATTTTATAGTGAACACATTTTAATTTCAAGGTAAGGATTGGATCTCAAGACCAAACAAGGAGGGTTCACTTAGGATGACTTGTAGGGAAAATACCAACTCATTAAATTTACTAAGTAGATTTAGCTTCTAAGTATTCATTTACATTATTTCATTATACATTTGTTGTTTGAGTATCACAAATGATTTTAGTATTTTGAATGCACATAAATTTATGAAGGAATCTTTCACAACATTTAGTTCCATTAAATTTATTTTATTCCATTCAATCAAGTGTGATTTCCTTTCAAGTAATTTACATTTCTATAATTTCATTTATGAATGTTTTCCTATATGCAATTGATAAAGTCAAAAAGTGAGTAAAGTGTGCACATAAAGTGAGTAATTAACTATGTTTATAAGAATGAAGTTATTTTTTTAATCTTTTCATTAAAGTTGAATATGTTATCTTTAATCATGATGCTTTTAATTCTCATATTATGTGTTGAGTAACTTTAGTAGCAGGACCTATATATAGCACAATTTAAAGGTTATGTCCTATAGTAATGATATAAAGTTTGGATGTACATAGCCACAACACCATATTGCATACAAGGGATTATTATCTTTTAACCAATAGGTTATCATCATGTAGCCACTAGGAACTACCATAACAAACATGGATAACATCTTCTAGCTTACCTAGGCATGCAATAGTTATATCATCCAGCCCTTTCATTTATTTTAGTCCAATAGAAAATATTGGATAACAAGCATGCATGTACCTATATAGGCATATGTGATGAAGAGGATTTGAAATGTTGATTATTCCTATTATATGGCATTTCATTCCTTCTAACCACCCAATAACATCACCCCTATTTCTATCCTAAATACAGTGTTATCTACATTATATATGATATGAATATTCCAAATTTGTTGTAATTTTTTTTAGAAATAATCATAGTCTATTCTATATATATTAGAATAGAGATGTGGGATATGGGAGTAGAGAATATATTAATATGATATATAATATAAATGTGATCAAATAATATCATTTCATCCATTGTAATCTTGTTATAGTAATCTTTAATTGCTTCAAAATATGAATAAGTTCAACATTTTATAGTAAACACATTTTAATTTCAAGGTAAGGATTGGATCTCAAGACCAAACAAGGAGCGTCCACTTAGGATGACTTGTAGGGAAACTACCAACTCATTAAATTTACTAAGTAGATTTAGCTTCTAAGTATTCATTTACATTATTTCATTATACATTTGTTGTTTGAGTATCACAAATGATTTTAGTATTTTGAATGCACATCAATTTATTAAGGAATCTTTCACAACATTTAGTTCCATTCAATTTATTTTATTCCATTCAATAAAGTGTGATTTCCTTTCAAGTAATTTACATTTCTATAATTTCATTTATGAATGTTTTCCTATATGCAATTGATAACGTCAAAAAGTGAGTAAAGTGTGCACATAAAGTGAGTAATTAACTATGTTTATAAGAATGAAGTTATTTTTTTAATCTTTTCATTAAAGTTGAATATGTTATCTTTAATCATGATGCTTTTAATTATCATATTATGTGTTGAGTAACTTTAGTAGAAGGACCTATATATAGAACAATTGAAAGGTTATGTCCTATAGTAATGATATAAAGTTTGGATGTACATAGCCACAACACCATATTGCATACAAGGGATTATTTTCTTTTAACCAATATGCTATCATCATGTAGCCACTACGAACTACCATAACAAACATGGATAACATCTTCTAGCCTACCTAGGCATGCAATAGTTATATCATCCAGCCCTTTCATTTATTTTAGTCCAATAGAAAATATTGGATAACAAGCAAGCATGTACCTATATAGGCATATGTGATGAGGAGGATTTGAAATGTTCATTATTCATATTAGATGGCATTTCATTCCTTCTAACCACCCAATAACATCACCCCTATTTCTATCCTAAATACAGTGTTATCTACATTATATATGATATGAATATTCCAAATTTGTTGTAATTTTTTTTAGAAATAATCATAGTCTATTCTATATATATTAGAATAGAGATGTGTGATATGGGAGTAGAGAATATATTAATATGATATATAATATAAATGTGATCAAATAATATAATTTCATCCATTGTAATCTTGTTATAGTAATCTTTAATTGCTTCAAAATATGAATAAGTTCAACATTTTATAGTAAAAACATTTTAATTTCAAGGTAAGGATTGGATCTCAAGACCAAACAAGGAGGGTCCACTTAGGATGACTTGTAGGTAAAATACCAACTCATTAAATTTACTAAGTAGATTTAGCTTCTAAGTATTCCTTTACATTATTTCGTTATACATTTGGTGTTTGAGTATCATAAATGATTTTAGTATTTTGAATGCACATAAATTTATTAAGGAATCTTTCACAACATTTAGTTCCATTCAATTTATTTTATTCCATTCAATAAAGTGTGATTTCCTTTCAAGTAATTTACATTTCTATAATTTCATTTATGAATGTTTTCCTATATGCAATTGATAAAGTCAAAAAGTGAGTAAAGTGTGCACATAAAGTGAGTAATTAACTATGTTTATAAGAATGAAGTTATTTTTTTAATCTTTTCATTAAAGTTGAATATGTTATCTTCAATCATGATGCTTTTAATTCTCATATTATGTGTTGAGTAACTTTAGTAGCAGGACCTATATATAGCACAATTGAAAGGTTATGTCCTATAGTAATGATATAATGTTTCGATGTACATAGCCACAACACCATATTGCATACAAGGGATTATTATCTTTTAACCAATAGTTTATCATCATGTAGCCACTAGGAACTACCATAACAAACATGGATAACATCTTCTAGCTTACCTAGGCATGCAATAGTTATATCATCCAGCCCTTTCATTTATTTTAGTCCAATAGAAAATATTGGATAACAAGCATGCATGTACCTATATAGGCATATGTGATGAGGAGGATTTGAAATGTTGATTATTCCTATTAGATGGCATTTCATTCCTTCTAACCACCCAATAACATCACCCCTATTTCTATCCTAAATACAGTGTTATCTACATTATATATGATATGAATATTCCAAATTTGTTGTAATTTTTTTTAGAAATAATCATAGTCTATTCTATATAGATTAGAATAGAGATTTGGGATATGGGAGTAGAGAATATATTAATATGATATATAATATAAATGTGATCAAATAATATCATTTCATCCATTGTAATCTTGTTATAGTAATCTTTAATTGCTTCAAAATATGAATAAGTTCAACATTTTATAGTAAACACATTTTAATTTCAAGGTAAGGATTGGATCTCAAGACCAAACAAGGAGGGTCCACTTAGGATGACTTGTACGGAAAATACCAACTCATTAAATTTACTAAGTAGATTTAGCTTCTAAATATAGACTTAAATTATTTCATTATACATTTGTTGTTTGAGTATCACAAATGATTTTAGTATTTTGAATGCACATAAATTTATTAAGGAATCTTTCACAACATTTAGTTCCATTCAATTTATTTTATTCCATTCAATAAAGTGTGATTTCCTTTCAAGTAATTTACATTTCTATAATTTCATTTATGAATGTTTTCCTATATGCAATTGATAAAGTCAAAAAGTGAGTAAAGTGTGCACATAAAGTGAGTAATTAACTATGTTTATAAGAATGAAGTTATTTTTTTAATCTTTTCATTAAAGTTGAATATGTTATCTTTAATCATGATGCGTTTAATTATCATATTATGTGTTGAGTAACTTTAGTAGCAGGACCTATATATAGCACAATTGAAAGGTTATGTCCTATAGTAATGATATAATGTTTGGATGTACATAGCCACAACACCATATTGCATACAAGGGATTATTATATTTTAACCAATAGGTTATCATCATGTAGCCACTAGGAACTACCATAACAAACATGGATAACAACTTCTAGCTTACCTAGGCATGCAATAGTTATATCATCCAGCCCTTTCATCTATTTTAGTCCAATACAAAATATTGGATAACAAGCATGCATGTACCTATATAGGCATATGTGATGAGGAGGATTTGAAATGTTGATTATTCATATTAGATGGCAATTCATTCCTTCTAACCACCCAATAACATCACCCCTATTTCTATCCTAAATACAGTGTTATCTACATTATATATGATATGAATATTCCAAATTTGTTGTATTTTTTTTTAGAAATAATCATAGTCTATTCTATATATATTAGAATAGAGATATCTGATATGGGAGTAGAGAATATATTAATATGATATATAATGTAACTGTGATCAAATAATATCATTTCATCCATTGTAATCTTGTTATAGTAATCTTTAATTGCTTCAAAATATGAATAAGTTCAACATTTTATAGTAAACACATTTTAATTTCAAGGTAAGGATTGGATCTCAAGACCAAACAAGGAGGGTCCACTTAGGATGACTTGTAGGGAAAATACCAACTCATTAAATTTACTAAGTAGATTTAGCTTCTAAGTATCCATTTACATTATTTCATTATACATTTGTTGTTTGAGTATCACAAATGATTTTAGTATTTTGAATGCACATAAATTTATGAAGGAATCTTTCACAACATTTAGTTCCATTCAATTTATCTTATTCCATTCAATCAAGTGTGATTTCCTTTCAAGTAATTTACATTTCTATAATTTGATTTATGAATGTTTTCCTATATGCAATTGATAACGTCAAAAAGTGAGTAAAGTGTGCACATAAAGTGAGTAATTAACTATGTTTATAAGAATGAAGTTATTTTTTTAATCTTTTCATTAAAGTTGAATATGTTATCTTTAATCATGATGCTTTTAATTCTCATATTATGTGTTGAGTAACTTTAGTAGCAGGACCTATATATAGCACAATTGAAAGGTTATGTCCTATAGTAATGATATAAAGTTTGAATGTACATAGCCACAACACCATATTGCATACAAGGGATTATTATCTTTTAACCAATAGGTTATCATCATGTGGCCACTAGGAACTACCATAACAAACATGGATAACATCTTCTAGCTTACCTAGGCATGCAATAGTTATATCATCCAGCCCTTTCATTTATTTTAGTCCAATAGAAAATATTGGATAACAAGCATGCATGTACCTATATAGGCATATGTGATGAAGAGGATTTGAAATGTTGATTATTCCTATTATATGGCATTTCATTCCTTCTAACCACCCAATAACATTACCCCTATTTCTATCCTAAATACAGTGTTATCTACATTATATATGATATGAATATTCCAAATTTGTTGTAATTTTTTTTAGAAATAATCATAGTCTATTCTATATATATTAGAATAGAGATGTGGGATATGGGAGTAGAGAATATATTAATATGATATATAATATAAATGTGATCAAATAATATCATTTCATCCATTGTAATCTTGTTATAGTAATCTTTAATTGCTTCAAAATATGAATAAGTTCAACATTTTATAGTAAACACATTTTAATTTCAAGGTAAGGATTGGATCTCAAGACCAAACAAGGAGGGTCCACTTAGGATGACTTGTAGGGAAACTACCAACTCATTAAATTTACTAAGTAGATTTAGCTTCTAAGTATTCATTTACATTATTTCATTATACATTTGTTGTTTGAGTATCACAAATGATTTTAGTATTTTGAATGCACATAAATTTATTAAGGAATCTTTCACAACATTTAGTTCCATTCAATTTATTTTATTCCATTCAATCAAGTGTGATTTCCTTTCAAGTAATTTACATTTCTATAATTTGATTTATGAATGTTTTCCTATATGCAATTGATAAAGTCAAAAAGTGAGTAAAGTGTGCACATAAAGTGAGTAATTAACTATGTTTATAAGAATGAAGTTATTTTTTTAATCTTTTCATTAAAGTTGAATATGTTATCTTTAATCATGATGCTTTTAATTCTCATATTATGTGTTGAGTAACTTTAGTAGCAGGACCTATATATAGCACAATTGAAAGGTTATGTCCTATAGTAATGATATAAAGTTTGGATGTACATAGCCACAACACCATATTGCATAAAAGGGATTATTATCTTTTAACCAATAGGTTATCATCATGTAGCCACTAGGAACTACCATAACAAACATGGATAACATCTTCTAGCTTACCTAGGCATGCAATAGTTATATCATCCAGCCCTTTCATTTATTTTAGTCCAATAGAAAATATTGGATAACAAGCATGCATGTACCTATATAGGCATATATGATGAGGAGGATTTGAAATGTTGATTATTCCTATTATATGGCATTTCATTCCTTCTAACCACCCAATAACATCACCCCTATTTCTATACTAAATACAGTGTTATCTACATTATATATGATATGAATATTCCAAATTTGTTGTAATTTTTTTTAGAAATAATCATAGCCTATTCTATATATATTAGAATAGAGATTTGGGATATGGGAGTAGAGAATATATTAATATGATATATAATATAAATGTGATCAAATAATATCATTTCATCCATTGTAATCTTGTTATAGTAATCTTTAATTGCTTCAAAATATGAATAAGTTCAACATTTTATAGTAAACACATTTTAATTTCAAGGTAAGGATTGGATCTCAAGACCAAACAAGGAGGGTCCACTTAGGATGACTTGTAGGGAAAATACCAACTCATTAAATTTACTAAGTAGATTTAGCTTCTAAGTATCCATTTACATTATTTCATTATACATTTGTTGTTTGAGTATCAAAAATGATTTTAGTATTTTGAATGCACATAAATTTATTAAGGAATCTTTCACAACATTTAGTTCCATTCAATTTATTTTATTCCATTCAATAAAGTGTGATTTCCTTTCAAGTAATTTACATTTCTATAATTTGATTTATGAATGTTTTCCTATATGCAATTGATAAATTCAAAAAGTGAGTAAAGTGTGCACATAAAGTTAGTAATTAACTATGTTTATAAGAATGAAGTTATTTTTTTAATCTTTTCATTAAAGTTGAATATGTTATCTTTAATCATGATGCTTTTAATTATCATATTATGTGTTGAGTAACTTTAGTAGCAGGACCTATATATAGCACAATTGAAAGGTTATGTCCTATAGTAATGATATAATGTTTGGATGTACATAGCCACAACACCATATTGCATACAAGGGATTATTATCTTTTCACCAATAGGCTATCATCATGTAGCCACTAGGAACTACCATAACAAACATGGATAACATCTTCTAGCTTACGTAGGCATGCAATAGTTATATCATCCAGCCCTTTCATTTAATTTAGTCCAATAGAAAATATTGGATAACAAGCATGCATGTACCTATATAGGCATATGTGATGAGGAGGATTTGAAATGTTGATTATTCATATTAGATGGCATTTCATTCCTTCTAACCACCCAATAACATCACCCCTATTTCTATCCTAAATACAGTGTTATCTACATTATATATGATATGAATATTCCAAATTTGTTGTAATTTTTTTTAGAAATAATCATAGTCTATTCTATATATATTAGAATAGAGATGTGGGATATGGGAGTAGAGAATATATTAATATGATATATAATATAAATGTGATCAAATAATATCATTTCATCCATTGTAATCTTGTTATAGTAATCTTTAATTGCTTCAAAATATGAATAAGTTCAACATTTTATAGTAAACACATTTTAATTTCAAGGTAAGGATTGGATCTCAAGACCAAACAAGGAGGGTCCACTTAGGATGACTTGTATGGAAAATACCAACTCATTAAATTTACTAAGTAGATTTAGCTTCTAAGTATTCATTTACATTATTTCATTATACATTTGTTGTTTGAGTATCACAAATGATTTTAGTATTTTGAATGCACATAAATTTATTAATGAATCTTTCACAACATTTAGTTCCATTCAATTTATTTTATTCCATTCAATCAAGTGTGATTTCCTTTCAAGTAATTTACATTTCTATAATTTCATTTATGAATGTTTTCCTATATGCAATTGATAACGTCAAAAAGTGAGTAAAGTGTGCACATAAAGTGAGTAATTAACTATGTTTATAAGAATGAAGTTAGTTTTTTAATCTTTTCATTAAAGTTGAATATGTTATCTTTAATCATGATGCTTTTAATTATCATATTATGTGTTGAGTAACTTTAGTAGCAGGACCTATATATAGCACAATTGAAAGGTTATGTCCTATAGTAACGATATAATGTTTGGATGTACATAGCCACAACACCATATTGCATACAAGGGATTATTATCTTTTAACCAATAGGTTATCATCATGTAGCCACTAGGAACTACCATAACAAACATGGATAACATCTTCTAGCTTACCTAGGCATGCAATAGTTATATCATCCAGCCATTTCATTTATTTTAGTCCAATAGAAAATATTGGATAACAAGCATGCATGTACCTATATAGGCATATGTGATGAGGAGGATTTGAAATGTTGATTATTCCTATTAGATGGAATTTCATTCCTTCTAACCACCCAATAACATCACCCCTATTTCTATCCTAAATACAGTGTTATCTACATTATATATGATATGAATATTCCAAATTTGTTGTAATTTTTTTTAGAAATAATCATAGTCTATTCTATATATATTAGAATAGAGATGTGGGATATGGGAGTAGATAATATATTAATATGATATATAATATAAATGTGATCAAATAATATTATTTCATCCATTGTAATCTTGTTATAGTAATCTTTAATTTCTTCAAAATATGAATAAGTTCAACATTTTATAGTGAACACATTTTAATTTCAAGGTAAGGATTGGATCTCAAGACCAAACAAGGAGGGTTCACTTAGGATGACTTGTAGGGAAAATACCAACTCATTAAATTTACTAAGTAGATTTAGCTTCTAAGTATTCATTTACATTATTTCATTATACATTTGTTGTTTGAGTATCACAAATGATTTTAGTATTTTGAATGCACATAAATTTATGAAGGAATCTTTCACAACATTTAGTTCCATTAAATTTATTTTATTCCATTCAATCAAGTGTGATTTCCTTTCAAGTAATTTACATTTCTATAATTTCATTTATGAATGTTTTCCTATATGCAATTGATAAAGTCAAAAAGTGAGTAAAGTGTGCACATAAAGTGAGTAATTAACTATGTTTATAAGAATGAAGTTATTTTTTTAATCTTTTCATTAAAGTTGAATATGTTATCTTTAATCATGATGCTTTTAATTCTCATATTATGTGTTGAGTAACTTTAGTAGCAGGACCTATATATAGCACAATTTAAAGGTTATGTCCTATAGTAATGATATAAAGTTTGGATGTACATAGCCACAACACCATATTGCATACAAGGGATTATTATCTTTTAACCAATAGGTTATCATCATGTAGCCACTAGGAACTACCATAACAAACATGGATAACATCTTCTAGCTTACCTAGGCATGCAATAGTTATATCATCCAGCCCTTTCATTTATTTTAGTCCAATAGAAAATATTGGATAACAAGCATGCATGTACCTATATAGGCATATGTGATGAAGAGGATTTGAAATGTTGATTATTCCTATTATATGGCATTTCATTCCTTCTAACCACCCAATAACATCACCCCTATTTCTATCCTAAATACAGTGTTATCTACATTATATATGATATGAATATTCCAAATTTGTTGTAATTTTTTTTAGAAATAATCATAGTCTATTCTATATATATTAGAATAGAGATGTGGGATATGGGAGTAGAGAATATATTAATATGATATATAATATAAATGTGATCAAATAATATCATTTCATCCATTGTAATCTTGTTATAGTAATCTTTAATTGCTTCAAAATATGAATAAGTTCAACATTTTATAGTAAACACATTTTAATTTCAAGGTAAGGATTGGATCTCAAGACCAAACAAGGAGCGTCCACTTAGGATGACTTGTAGGGAAACTACCAACTCATTAAATTTACTAAGTAGATTTAGCTTCTAAGTATTCATTTACATTATTTCATTATACATTTGTTGTTTGAGTATCACAAATGATTTTAGTATTTTGAATGCACATCAATTTATTAAGGAATCTTTCACAACATTTAGTTCCATTCAATTTATTTTATTCCATTCAATAAAGTGTGATTTCCTTTCAAGTAATTTACATTTCTATAATTTCATTTATGAATGTTTTCCTATATGCAATTGATAACGTCAAAAAGTGAGTAAAGTGTGCACATAAAGTGAGTAATTAACTATGTTTATAAGAATGAAGTTATTTTTTTAATCTTTTCATTAAAGTTGAATATGTTATCTTTAATCATGATGCTTTTAATTATCATATTATGTGTTGAGTAACTTTAGTAGAAGGACCTATATATAGAACAATTGAAAGGTTATGTCCTATAGTAATGATATAAAGTTTGGATGTACATAGCCACAACACCATATTGCATACAAGGGATTATTTTCTTTTAACCAATATGCTATCATCATGTAGCCACTACGAACTACCATAACAAACATGGATAACATCTTCTAGCCTACCTAGGCATGCAATAGTTATATCATCCAGCCCTTTCATTTATTTTAGTCCAATAGAAAATATTGGATAACAAGCAAGCATGTACCTATATAGGCATATGTGATGAGGAGGATTTGAAATGTTCATTATTCATATTAGATGGCATTTCATTCCTTCTAACCACCCAATAACATCACCCCTATTTCTATCCTAAATACAGTGTTATCTACATTATATATGATATGAATATTCCAAATTTGTTGTAATTTTTTTTAGAAATAATCATAGTCTATTCTATATATATTAGAATAGAGATGTGTGATATGGGAGTAGAGAATATATTAATATGATATATAATATAAATGTGATCAAATAATATAATTTCATCCATTGTAATCTTGTTATAGTAATCTTTAATTGCTTCAAAATATGAATAAGTTCAACATTTTATAGTAAAAACATTTTAATTTCAAGGTAAGGATTGGATCTCAAGACCAAACAAGGAGGGTCCACTTAGGATGACTTGTAGGTAAAATACCAACTCATTAAATTTACTAAGTAGATTTAGCTTCTAAGTATTCCTTTACATTATTTCGTTATACATTTGGTGTTTGAGTATCATAAATGATTTTAGTATTTTGAATGCACATAAATTTATTAAGGAATCTTTCACAACATTTAGTTCCATTCAATTTATTTTATTCCATTCAATAAAGTGTGATTTCCTTTCAAGTAATTTACATTTCTATAATTTCATTTATGAATGTTTTCCTATATGCAATTGATAAAGTCAAAAAGTGAGTAAAGTGTGCACATAAAGTGAGTAATTAACTATGTTTATAAGAATGAAGTTATTTTTTTAATCTTTTCATTAAAGTTGAATATGTTATCTTCAATCATGATGCTTTTAATTCTCATATTATGTGTTGAGTAACTTTAGTAGCAGGACCTATATATAGCACAATTGAAAGGTTATGTCCTATAGTAATGATATAATGTTTCGATGTACATAGCCACAACACCATATTGCATACAAGGGATTATTATCTTTTAACCAATAGTTTATCATCATGTAGCCACTAGGAACTACCATAACAAACATGGATAACATCTTCTAGCTTACCTAGGCATGCAATAGTTATATCATCCAGCCCTTTCATTTATTTTAGTCCAATAGAAAATATTGGATAACAAGCATGCATGTACCTATATAGGCATATGTGATGAGGAGGATTTGAAATGTTGATTATTCCTATTAGATGGCATTTCATTCCTTCTAACCACCCAATAACATCACCCCTATTTCTATCCTAAATACAGTGTTATCTACATTATATATGATATGAATATTCCAAATTTGTTGTAATTTTTTTTAGAAATAATCATAGTCTATTCTATATAGATTAGAATAGAGATTTGGGATATGGGAGTAGAGAATATATTAATATGATATATAATATAAATGTGATCAAATAATATCATTTCATCCATTGTAATCTTGTTATAGTAATCTTTAATTGCTTCAAAATATGAATAAGTTCAACATTTTATAGTAAACACATTTTAATTTCAAGGTAAGGATTGGATCTCAAGACCAAACAAGGAGGGTCCACTTAGGATGACTTGTACGGAAAATACCAACTCATTAAATTTACTAAGTAGATTTAGCTTCTAAATATAGACTTACATTATTTCATTATACATTTGTTGTTTGAGTATCACAAATGATTTTAGTATTTTGAATGCACATAAATTTATTAAGGAATCTTTCACAACATTTAGTTCCATTCAATTTATTTTATTCCATTCAATAAAGTGTGATTTCCTTTCAAGTAATTTACATTTCTATAATTTCATTTATGAATGTTTTCCTATATGCAATTGATAAAGTCAAAAAGTGAGTAAAGTGTGCACATAAAGTGAGTAATTAACTATGTTTATAAGAATGAAGTTATTTTTTTAATCTTTTCATTAAAGTTGAATATGTTATCTTTAATCATGATGCGTTTAATTATCATATTATGTGTTGAGTAACTTTAGTAGCAGGACCTATATATAGCACAATTGAAAGGTTATGTCCTATAGTAATGATATAATGTTTGGATGTACATAGCCACAACACCATATTGCATACAAGGGATTATTATATTTTAACCAATAGGTTATCATCATGTAGCCACTAGGAACTACCATAACAAACATGGATAACAACTTCTAGCTTACCTAGGCATGCAATAGTTATATCATCCAGCCCTTTCATCTATTTTAGTCCAATACAAAATATTGGATAACAAGCATGCATGTACCTATATAGGCATATGTGATGAGGAGGATTTGAAATGTTGATTATTCATATTAGATGGCAATTCATTCCTTCTAACCACCCAATAACATCACCCCTATTTCTATCCTAAATACAGTGTTATCTACATTATATATGATATGAATATTCCAAATTTGTTGTATTTTTTTTTAGAAATAATCATAGTCTATTCTATATATATTAGAATAGAGATATCTGATATGGGAGTAGAGAATATATTAATATGATATATAATGTAACTGTGATCAAATAATATCATTTCATCCATTGTAATCTTGTTATAGTAATCTTTAATTGCTTCAAAATATGAATAAGTTCAACATTTTATAGTAAACACATTTTAATTTCAAGGTAAGGATTGGATCTCAAGACCAAACAAGGAGGGTCCACTTAGGATGACTTGTAGGGAAAATACCAACTCATTAAATTTACTAAGTAGATTTAGCTTCTAAGTATCCATTTACATTATTTCATTATACATTTGTTGTTTGAGTATCAAAAATGATTTTAGTATTTTGAATGCACATAAATTTATGAAGGAATCTTTCACAACATTTAGTTCCATTCAATTTATCTTATTCCATTCAATCAAGTGTGATTTCCTTTCAAGTAATTTACATTTCTATAATTTGATTTATGAATGTTTTCCTATATGCAATTGATAAAGTCAAAAAGTGAGTAAAGTGTGCACATAAAGTGAGTAATTAACTATGTTTATAAGAATGAAGTTATTTTTTTAATCTTTTCATTAAAGTTGAATATGTTATCTTTAATCATGATGCTTTTAATTCTCATATTATGTGTTGAGTAACTTTAGTAGCAGGACCTATATATAGCACAATTGAAAGGTTATGTCCTATAGTAATGATATAAAGTTTGAATGTACATAGCCACAACACCATATTGCATACAAGGGATTATTATCTTTTAACCAATAGGTTATCATCATGTGGCCACTAGGAACTACCATAACAAACATGGATAACATCTTCTAGCTTACCTAGGCATGCAATAGTTATATCATCCAGCCCTTTCATTTATTTTAGTCCAATAGAAAATATTGGATAACAAGCATGCATGTACCTATATAGGCATATGTGATGAAGAGGATTTGAAATGTTGATTATTCCTATTATATGGCATTTCATTCCTTCTAACCACCCAATAACATTACCCCTATTTCTATCCTAAATACAGTGTTATCTACATTATATATGATATGAATATTCCAAATTTGTTGTAATTTTTTTTAGAAATAATCATAGTCTATTCTATATATATTAGAATAGAGATGTGGGATATGGGAGTAGAGAATATATTAATATGATATATAATATAAATGTGATCAAATAATATCATTTCATCCATTGTAATCTTGTTATAGTAATCTTTAATTGCTTCAAAATATGAATAAGTTCAACATTTTATAGTAAACACATTTTAATTTCAAGGTAAGGATTGGATCTCAAGACCAAACAAGGAGGGTCCACTTAGGATGACTTGTAGGGAAACTACCAACTCATTAAATTTACTAAGTAGATTTAGCTTCTAAGTATTCATTTACATTATTTCATTATACATTTGTTGTTTGAGTATCACAAATGATTTTAGTATTTTGAATGCACATAAATTTATTAAGGAATCTTTCACAACATTTAGTTCCATTCAATTTATTTTATTCCATTCAATAAAGTGTGATTTCCTTTCAAGTAATTTACATTTCTATAATTTCATTTATGAATGTTTTCCTATATGCAATTGATAACGTCAAAAAGTGAGTAAAGTGTGCACATAAAGTGAGTAATTAACTATGTTTATAAGAATGAAGTTATTTTTTTAATCTTTTCATTAAAGTTGAATATGTTATCTTTAATCATGATGCTTTTAATTATCATATTATGTGTTGAGTAACTTTAGTAGCAGGACCTATATATAGAACAATTGAAAGGTTATGTCCTATAGTAATGATATAAAGTTTGGATGTACATAGCCACAACACCATATTGCATACAAGGGATTATTTTCTTTTAACCAATATGTTATCATCATGTAGCCACTACGAACTACCATAACAAACATGGATAACATCTTCTAGCCTACCTAGGCATGCAATAGTTATATCATCCAGCCCTTTCATTTATTTTAGTCCAATAGAAAATATTGGATAACAAACATGCATGTACCTATATAGGCATATGTGATGAGGAGGATTTGAAATGTTGATTATTCATATTAGATGGCATTTCATTCCTTCTAACCACCCAATAACATCACCCCTATTTCTATCCTAAATACAGTGTTATCTACATTATATATGATATGAATATTCCAAATTTGTTGTAATTTTTTTTAGAAATAATCATAGTCTATTCTATATATATTAGAATAGAGATGTGTGATATGGGAGTAGAGAATATATTAATATGATATATAATATAAGTGTGATCAAATAATATCATTTCATCCATTGTAATCTTGTTATAGTAATCTTTAATTGCTTCAAAATATGAATAAGTTCAACATTTTATAGTAAACACATTTTAATTTCAAGGTAAGGATTGGATCTCAAGACCAAACAATGAGGGTCCACTTAGGATGACTTGTAGGTAAAATACCAACTCATTAAATTTACTAAGTAGATTTAGCTTCTAAGTATTCCTTTACATTATTTCATTATACATTTGTTGTTTGAGTATCACAAATGATTTTAGTATTTTGAATGCACATAAATTTATTAAGGAATCTTTCACAACATTTAGTTCCATTCAATTTATTTTATTCCATTCAATAAAGTGTGATTTCCTTTCAAGTAATTTACATTTCTATAATTTCATTTATGAATGTTTTCCTATATGCAATTGATAAAGTCAAAAAGTGAGTAAAGTGTGCACATAAAGTGAGTAATTAACTATGTTTATAAGAATGAAGTTATTTTTTTAATCTTTTCATTAAAGTTGAATATGTTATCTTCAATCATGATGCTTTTAATTCTCATATTATGTGTTGAGTAACTTTAGTAGCAGGACCTATATATAGCACAATTGAAAGGTTATGTCCTATAGTAATGATATAAAGTTTGGATGTACATAGCCACAACACCATATTGCATACAAGGGATTATTATCTTTTAGCCAATAGGTTATCATCATGTAGCCACTAGGAACTACCATAACAAACATGGATAACATCTTCTAGCTTACCTAGGCATGCAATAGTTATAACATCCAGCCCTTTCATTTATTTTAGTCCAATAGAAAATATTGGATAACAAGCATGCATGTGCCTATATAGGCATATGTGATGAGGAGGATTTGAAATGTTGATTATTCCTATTAGATGGCATTTCATTCCTTCTAACCACCCAATAACATCACCCCTATTTCTATCCTAAATACAGTGTTATCTACATTATATATGATATGAATATTCCAAATTTGTTGTAATTTTTTTTAGAAATAATCATAGTCTATTCTATATATATTAGAATAGAGATGTGTGATATGGGAGTAGAGAATATATTAATATGATATATAATATAAATGTGATCAAATAATATCATTTCATCCATTGTAATCTTGTTATAGTAATCTTTAATTGCTTCAAAATATGAATAAGTTCAACATTTTATAGTAAACACATTTTAATTTCAAGGTCAGGATTGGATCTCAAGACCAAACAATGAGGATCCACTTAGGATGACTTGTAGGTAAAATACCAACTCATTAAATTTACTAAGTAGATTTAGCTTCTAAGTATTCCTTTACATTATTTCATTATACATTTGTTGTTTGAGTATCACAAATGATTTTAGTATTTTGAATGCACATAAATTTATTAAGGAATCTTTCACAACATTTAGTTCCATTCAATTTATTTTATTCCATTCAATAAAGTGTGATTTCCTTTCAAGTAATTTACATTTCTATAATTTCATTTATGAATGTTTTCCTATATGCAATTGATAAAGTCAAAAAGTGAGTAAAGTGTGCACATGAAGTGAGTAATTAACTATGTTTATAAGAATGAAGTTATTTTTTTAATCTTTTCATTAAAGTTGAATATGTTATCTTCAATCATGATGCTTTTAATTCTCATATTATGTGTTGAGTTACTTTACTAGCAGGACCTATATATAGCACAATTGAAAGGTTATGTCCTATAGTAATGATATAAAGTTTGGATGTACATAGCCACAACACCATATTGCATACAAGGGATTATTATCTTTTAGCCAATAGGTTATCATCATGTAACCACTAGGAACTACCATAACAGACATGGATAACATCTTCTAGCTTACCTAGGCATGCAATAGTTATATCATCCAGACCTTTCATTTATTTTAGGCCAATAGAAAATATTGGATAACAAGCATGCATGTACCTATATAGGCATATGTGATGAGGAGGATTTGAAATGTTGATTATTCCTATTAGATGGCATTTCATTCCTTCTAACCACCCAATAACATCACCCCTATTTCTATCCTAAATACAGTGTTATCTACATTATATATGATATGAATATTCCAAATTTGTTGTAATTTTTTTTAGAAATAATCATAGTCTATTCTATATATATTAGAATAGAGGTTTGGGATATGGGAGTAGAGAATATATTAATATGATATATAATATAAATGTGATCAAATAATATCATTTCATCCATTGTAATCTTGTTATAGTAATCTTTAATTGCTTCAAAATATGAATAAGTTCAACATTTTATAGTAAACACATTTTAATTTCAAGGTGAGGATTGGATCTCAAGACCAAACAAGGAGTGTCCACTTAGGATGACTTGTACGTAAAATACCAACTCATTAAATTTACTAAGTAGATTTAGCTTCTAGGTATTCACTTACATTATTTCATTATACATTTGTTGTTTGAGTATCACAAATGATTTTAGTATTTTGAATGCACATAAATTTATTAAGGAATCTTTCACAACATTTAGTTCCATTCAATTTATTTTATTCCATTCGATAAAGTGTGATTTCCTTTCAAGTAATTTACATTTCTATAATTTCATTTATGAATGTTTTCCTATATGCAATTGATAAAGTCAAAAAGTGAGTAAAGTGTGCACATAAAGTGAGTAATTAACTATGTTTATAGGAATGAAGTTATTTTTTTAATCTTTTCATTAAAGTTGAATATGTTATCTTTAATCATGATGCGTTTAATTATCATATTATGTGTTGAGTAACTTTAGTAGCAGGACCTATATATAGCACAATTGAAAGGTTATGTCCTTTAGTAATGATATAATGTTTGGATGTACATAGCCACAACACCATATTGCATACAAGGGATTATTATATTTTAACCAATAGGTTATCATCATGTAGCCACTAGGAACTACCATAACAAACATGGATAGCATCTTCTAGCTTACCTAGGCATGCAATAGTTATATCATCCAGCCCTTTCATTTATTTTAGTCCAATAGAAAATATTGGATAACAAGCATGCATGTGCCTATATAGGCATATGTGATGAGGAGGATTTGAAATGTTGATTATTCATATTAGATGGCATTTCATTCCTTCTAACCACCCAATAACATCACCCCTATTTCCATCCTAAATACAGTGTTATCTACATTATATATGATATGAATATTCCAAATTTGTTGTATTTTTTTTTAGAAATAATCATAGTCTATTCTATATATTTTAGAATAGAGATGTGGGATATGGGAGTAGAGAATATATTAATATGATATATAATATAAATGTGATCAAATAATGTCATTTCATCCATTGTAATCTTGTTATAGTAATCTTTAATTGCTTCAAAATATGAATAAGTTCAACATTTTATAGTAAACACATTTTAATTTCAAGGTAAGGATTGGATCTCAAGACCAAACAAGGAGGGTCCACTTAGGATGACTTGTAGGGAAAATACCAACTCATTAAATTTACTAAGTAGATTTAGCTTCTAAGTATTCATTTACATTATTTCACTATACATTTGTTGTTTGAGTATCACAACTGATTTTAGTATTTTGAATGCACATAAATTTATTAAGGAATCTTTCACAACATTTAGTTCCATTCAATTTATTTTATTCCATTCAATCAAGTGTGCTTTCCTTTCAAGTAATTTACATTTCTATAATTTGATTTATGAATGTTTTCCTATATGCAATTGATAAATTCAAAAAGTGAGTAAAGTGTGCACATAAAGTGAGTAATTAACTATGTTTATAAGAATGAAGTTATTTTTTTAATCTTTTCATTAAAGTTGAATATGTTATCTTTAATCATGATGCTTTTAATTATCATATTATGTGTTGAGTAACTTTAGTAGCATGACCTATATATAGCACAATTGAAAGGTTATGTCCTATAGTAATGATATAATGTTTGGATGTACATAGCCACAACACCATATTGCATACAAGGGATTATTATCTTTTAACCATTATGTTATCATCATGTAGCCACTAGGAACTACCATAACAAACATGGATAACATCTTCTAGCTTACCTAGGCATGCAATAGTTATATCATCTAGCCCTTTCATTTATTTTAGTCCAATAGAAAATATTGGATAACAAGCATGCATGTACCTATATAGGCATATGTGATGAGGAGGATTTGAAATGTTGATTATTCCTATTAGATGGCATTTCATTCCTTCTAACCACCCAATAACATCACCCCTATTTCTATCCTAAATACAGTGTTATCTACATTATATATGATATGAATATTCCAAATTTGTTGTAATTTTTTTTAGAAATAATCATAGTCTATTCTATATATATTAGAATAGAGATGTGGGATATGGGAGTAGAGAATATATTAATATGATATATAATATAAATGTGATCAAATAATATCATTTCATCCATTGTAATCTTGTTATAGTAATCTTTAATTGCTTCAAAATATGAATAAGTTCAACATTTTATAGTAAACACATTTTAATTTCAAGGTAAGGATTGGATCTCAAGACCAAACAAGGAGGGTCCACTTAGGATGACTTGTATGGAAAATACCAACTCATTAAATTTACTAAGTAGATTTAGCTTCTAAGTATTCATTTACATTATTTCATTATACATTTGTTGTTTGAGTATCACAAATGATTTTAGTATTTTGAATGCACATAAATTTATTAATGAATCTTTCACAACATTTAGTTCCATTCAATTTATTTTATTCCATTCAATCAAGTGTGATTTCCTTTCAAGTAATTTACATTTCTATAATTTCATTTATGAATGTTTTCCTATATGCAATTGATAACGTCAAAAAGTGAGTAAAGTGTGCACATAAAGTGAGTAATTAACTATGTTTATAAGAATGAAGTTAGTTTTTTAATCTTTTCATTAAATTTGAATATGTTATCTTTAATCATGATGCTTTTAATTATCATATTATGTGTTGAGTAACTTTAGTAGCAGGACCTATATATAGCACAATTCAAAGGTTATGTCCTATAGTAACGATATAATGTTTGGATGTACATAGCCACAACACCATATTGCATACAAGGGATTATTATCTTTTAACCAATAGTTTATCATCATGTAGCCACTAGGAACTACCATAACAAACATGGATAACATCTTCTAGCCTACCTAGGCATGCAATAGTTATATCATCCAGCCATTTCATTTATTTTAGTCCAATAGAAAATATTGGATAACAAGCATGCATGTACCTATATAGGCATATGTGATGAGGAGGATTTGAAATGTTGATTATTCCTATTAGATGGAATTTCATTCCTTCTAACCACCCAATAACATCACCCCTATTTCTATCCTAAATACAGTGTTATCTACATTATATATGATATGAATATTCCAAATTTGTTGTAATTTTTTTTAGAAATAATCATAGTCTATTCTATATATATTAGAATAGAGATGTGGGATATGGGAGTAGATAATATATTAATATGATATATAATATAAATGTGATCAAATAATATTATTTCATCCATTGTAATCTTGTTATAGTAATCTTTAATTTCTTCAAAATATGAATAAGTTCAACATTTTATAGTGAACACATTTTAATTTCAAGGTAAGGATTGGATCTCAAGACCAAACAAGGAGGGTTCACTTAGGATGACTTGTAGGGAAAATACCAACTCATTAAATTTACTAAGTAGATTTAGCTTCTAAGTATTCATTTACATTATTTCATTATACATTTGTTGTTTGAGTATCACAAATGATTTTAGTATTTTGAATGCACATAAATTTATTAAGGAATCTTTCACAACATTTAGTTCCATTAAATTTATTTTATTCCATTCAATCAAGTGTGATTTCCTTTCAAGTAATTTACATTTCTATAATTTCATTTATGAATGTTTTCCTATATGCAATTGATAAAGTCAAAAAGTGAGTAAAGTGTGCACATAAAGTGAGTAATTAACTATGTTTATAAGAATGAAGTTATTTTTTTAATCTTTTCATTAAAGTTGAATATGTTATCTTTAATCATGATGCTTTTAATTCTCATATTATGTGTTGAGTAACTTTAGTAGCAGGACCTATATATAGCACAATTTAAAGGTTATGTCCTATAGTAATGATATAAAGTTTGGATGTACATAGCCACAACACCATATTGCATACAAGGGATTATTATCTTTTAACCAATAGGTTATCATCATGTAGCCACTAGGAACTACCATAACAAACATGGATAACATCTTCTAGCTTACCTAGGCATGCAATAGTTATATCATCCAGCCCTTTCATTTATTTTAGTCCAATAGAAAATATTGGATAACAAGCATGCATGTACCTATATAGGCATATGTGATGAGGACGATTTGAAATGTTGATTATTCCTATTAGATGGCATTTCATTCCTTCTAACCACCCAATAACATCACCCCTATTTCTATCCTAAATACAGTGTTATCTACATTATATATGATATGAATATTCCAAATTTGTTGTAATTTTTTTTTAGAAATAATCATAGTTTATTCTATATATATTAGAATAGAGATGTGGGATATGGGAGTAGAGAATATATTAATATGATATATAATATAAATGTGATCAAATAATATCATTTCATCCATTGTAATCTTGTTATAGTAATCTTTAATTGCTTCAAAATATGAATAAGTTCAACATTTTATAGTAAACACATTTTAATTTCAAGGTAAGGATTAGATCTCAAGACCAAACAAGGAGGGTCCACTTAGGATGACTTGTAGGGAAAATACCAACTCATTAAATTTACTAAGTAGATTTAGCTTCTAAGTATTCATTTACATTATTTCATTATACATTTGTTGTTTGAGTATCACAAATGATTTTAGTATTTTGAATGCACATAAATTTATTAAGGAATCTTTCACAACATTTAGTTCCATTCAATTTATTTTATTCCATTCAATCAAGTGTGATTTCCTTTCAAGTAATTTACATTTCTATAATTTCATTTATGAATGTTTTCCTATATGCAATTGATAAAGTCAAAAAGTGAGTAAAGTGTGCACATAAAGTGACTTCAACTTATTAAGAAAAAATACCCTTGGGTTGACAATTAATGAACTATTTGTTTTATGCATTAAGTGGTCACTTCATCCTATAAACATAGGTGAGGTGCTATAAGGTTGTCAGGATTAATTTTTGGTAAAACTATTCTCATCATCATCCATATAGGACATTTACTTGATGTCCTAAGGATGAATATGAGCTTCAAAAGTTTTAGATTAACATGTGGTTGGTTAACTAGAATCTCAGTGTACATAAGTTGTTTCAATACGATTGTGTTCTATAATAGTTTGGTTTGAAACAAGGAGTTCCATCAGTACCCTACTCATGGCATCAAATAACATGGAGTGGGCATAGGCCCCATGATAGGGAAACACCCACACCTATATGTCTAGCTCCACATCATAGAGATGAGAGAGATCTCACGGTTCCCCTAGCTACAAGGGATGGTACAGGATGCATAGATGGGTATATGTAATGATGGGTGGGATACTAGTGGCCATGATTTTTCCCTGTTGCAATTTACCCTCTAGGTGCCATTAATATGGTTTTAGGATATATATGAGGACATATAAATGTAGATGTAGGTGATGGTGTTCTTATGAGTGTAATACTAGTATATGAAACAACCATCAAAGTTGCTTGTAAGTATCATGGTTTTATTTTGGAATTTGTTTTTACTATAATGTTAGATAAAGTATTTAATTTCAAAGATGTATCAAATTGATATTTTGTATCTTATATTTGTAGGTAATTAGGATTGGGTGACTATGGTAGATAATGTTATACATGCCCTTACATATAGTGTACCCAAAGATATATCTAATGAGGGTATTATTGAGAAAGTTGTTTAGATTGAAGGTTTCTATGAACCTTTATTTGATCTTATAGTGATGGTTATGGTTACATATCATACTAAAACCACTAACCATGAGGAGGTAAATGATAAGTTAGATAGACATGACATCCCATAGCATAATGCCACATAGATCATGTAGGTTCAGATTAGTCAATATAACACTCTAATATGGGAACATGAGGAGACAATGTGGTGACTAGGAGACTATGAGGAGAGAGTTCATGAGTTATCTTATACATGTGAACCCTAATTATATCCTAGTTCATCCACATTGAGAGGTGTGGGGGCTATGGATATAGATTGTGATGAGGAATATACACCTAGGATATGCACCCTACCTATGACTGATGTTATAATTTATATAAAGTTTGTATCCTTTCACACACACACACACACACACACACACACACACACACACACACACACACACACACACACACACACACACACACACACACACACACACACAAATACACACACACACACACACACACACACACACACACACACACACACACACACACACACACACACACACACACACACACACACACACACACACACACACACACACACACACACACACACACACACACACACACACACACACACACACACACACGACATTCTTGACATGGTGTGTGTGTGTGTGTGAGTGTGTGTGTGTGTGTGTGTGTGTGTGTGTGTGTGTGTGTGTGTGTGTGTGTGTGTGTGTGTGTGTGTGTGTGTGTGTGTGTGTGTGTGTGTGTGTGTGTGTGTGTGTGTGTGTGTGTGTGTGTGTGTGTGTGTGTGTGTGTGTGAAAGGATACAAACTTTATATAAATTATAACATCAGTTGTTATAATTTATATAAAGTTTGTATCCTTTGACACACACACACACACAAAGACACACACACACACACACACACACACACACACACACACACACACACACACACACACACACACACACACACACACACACACACACACACACACACACACACACACACACGACATTCTTGACATGGTTTATTTTAGATCAACGGAGTGTGTAGTATCTAGCTCTTTATATTTGATTTATATATTTATTTATTGAATGTATTATTGAATGTTATAAATTATGTAATAGATATTTCCATTTATTGAAATTTTTGTCTTATATTAGTAATATATTAATCATCATATGTAATTAAACCCATTAGTAAATAAAAATGATCGACTGTAATGATCATGTGGTAATGGAAATATTGGTTTTGCTTATATTAGTGATTTTGAGGGAGTTGTATAATTAACCAATGAGGATGTAATTACAAGTTTTAACACCCAAATATGATGCATGGGTACATGCCATCCATGTGTCCCTCTATTTATGACCTAATCAACCAATAGTTCCTTCATACGATCTATGTGGGAGCAATTTATCATTTTAAATGATACATTAAGAGAATGGCTTATACTAGTGGTTATCTTTTTCAAAGTTTTATGGATCATGTATTCCTTAACAAGGGATTAATGGATTGGTTTAAAACTCTTATATGAGCCTCTAGGAAAATTATGTGAAATATGTCTAGATATGTCTTCCCATAATATAATAGATTTTTTGATTATCTAACTATGTAAGATTTTTCTCAAGATAAAAACACTCATTATCTTGGTGCCCAGTCATACCATGGTATGTGAAAAAGTGTTATCCTTTGATTTCTTTAAATAAGTTTTGTGGATAATGTGAATTTAGAGGAAGTGTTATAATCCATTTATCTAATATTATGCACAATATATCATGTGGTCTATCTCAGTACCAATCATATTAGAAAGGCTACCATTTGGGAGAGGTATATAGTTTAACTATAGGAGGTACTCTATAAGCATGCTCCTTTCATTTTTTCAATACCTTTACTATTTATTATTGAAAATATATTTTTGGTTCTAAATAAGGTGTTTGAATTTGTTTATGATTCTTATAAGGTTTATTATTTACCTTGAAAATATGTTTTTACCATGTTTGGTTTTGGGTGGAGAGATAAACAAGTTGGTTTGTGTGCTTATTAGGTCACACGTATATTTTTGCACATCCAAATATAAAGTATTTAATGAATCAAAGGGATTATACAATGATATTTACCCATTTTAGAAAGAATACCCATAGTAAATATAATTTTAACTTCCAAATTTGAGGGTATATAGTTTAAATATTATAATGTGTCCTTAAATTAAATAATATAGTCTTTCATAGGATCATACTCATTTTATGTCAATGCTTGTTAATTTTATAATGTTAACATAGGTAAGGTATATTGAGATGGAAATTTGATAGTAATACATCTTCAAGTTTTTTTAAAGTTGATAAGGAACCATTTTTTAGGCTATAAAACCAATCAAGATCCCCTTTGGTTAAGTTGTGATGTAAATTATTTAATAACAAGATTCCATTTTGGTCCCAATGTCCAAAAGAGTGTATATATTATTAAAAATGAATAGTTATATCAC
>JARHVA010004137.1:1630000-1690312 GCA_037957365.1 Torreya grandis
AAATGAACTAAAGAATCGATTGGTTCAATCCCAAAAGTAATTAGGGCAAATTTGAGCCCCTTAAACCTAATTATGATTACAATATGTGATTAGAGGATCAATTAGACATAATTTTATCATATATTAATAAAATTCTTCAATTGGTATAATCAATGATGTGATCAAGGTCAAATTGAACCCCTTTAAAACCTAAATTTAACTGTAAAGGATGTGATTTGAGGTTCAATTAGCCCCAATTTCATCCTAGAATGAACCAAAAATTTGACTAGTTCAATCATAAATGTAAAAATCTCCATTTTGAGCCCCTTAAACATAAATATGACTACAATATGTGATATTAGACTCAATTATCTGTAAATTTTTGATGTATTGATATAAATAGTTAATTGATGCAATTAGTGATGCCACTTGGGTGAAATTAAGCCTTGTAAATCTAAATTTGACTTTATAATATGTGATTTAGTGGAAATTCATCAAAAAATTAACTAAATATTTGATTGGTTCAAACAAAAAGGTAATTGGTGCCAATTTAGGCACCTTGAACCTAACTACAATAATAGGATATGATTTGGGAAAAAATTAGCTATGATTCCACCATTTATTGATCCAAATAGTCAATTGGTGAAATCAATAACATGATTTATGTCAAAGTAAGTCCAATGAGCCTAATTTAAATTGTATAAGATGTGATTTAGGGATCAATCATCCCCAATTTCATGACATAATGAACCAAAGAGTTAATTTTCTCAATCAAGGAGGCAATTGGGGATAATTTGAACGTTTTAAACATAAGTAAGACTATAAGATATGATATTTAGTTTTAGATGATAAATTTGGATTTTATATGATAAAATTGTCTTATACACTTGATAAATATCACTCAAGTCTCATCCCTTCCATTCATGGCCACTTCATAGATGAAAGGTCACATTCACCATCTCACTTTGCCTAAATGCTTATCTTATGGACCAACTAAATTATTATGATTATTTATATCACCTTTAGCCTACAAAATGATTTAAACCTAACATACATATTATAATGTCAATTATAGATCTCCATCTAATCTTTATTTTCTTGGACACTAAAATCTACAGTGGAACACTATCATCAATGCTAGTGTCATATTTTGATGATAATGTCTACACCTCATAAAACCTCAAATTTAAAAATATTTTGATATCTAAGGATCATCGAAAGTGTATTAATTAATCATATGTGACACTCATTTAAAAATAAGTTTTATATATATCATTCCTTATCATCAATAATTATTCAAAAAAAGATCTAAAACTTATAAATAAAAATCACCTATCAAACACTCATTACTACCCTATTTTTCCCTATTTCCATATTATTCATAAGAGTGGTATTTATACACTTATAAAGAATTGAAAGAGTATCCCATGATTGGTATTTATAATGTTTCAAGCTAGATCTCTTCATGCACTAGCATATAACATACTATACCATTGTTAACACATAATCCCACACATATGGGAGAACTACATATATTTGAGGCCTTTATCATTATTGGATATGTAGGTAATAATGACTAATAGAGGGTTATTTTAGGTTATATCAACTTAAGTTGATCCCATTAACTATTGTTTTTAACTATCACATACCCTAGTCAAAGGACCTAGGGTTTTAATCTACACACTTATATCAAATACATGTGCATGATATCTAGATAGATAATAATGAAGGATACAATGACATATAACATGAACATGTGTAATTTAAATAAAAAAGTTAATATTTTGTACATTACAAAAGCATCAAAATTTGATAGAAGTGTCACCACTAGTGTCATGAATCTCACATTAGTTTCTAGGTTGACAAAGGGATAATTACTAAAGTTTGATTAATCAATCATGAGTATGAGTTTGAAAATTTCCACACTTGCACTTATTAGATCCACTTGTTTAATAGTAAACAAGGTAAGCATTATATCTTTTTCATGATTATATAATCATATTACTATTTTATATTATAGTTTCTATATTTAGCATATTTCCATAATTAAACAATGTAATTAAATATTGTGAATGTGAATTATTCAATTTTCATGATCTTGTGAATAATTAATGTATTTTTTATTAGGATATTTCCATTTTAGTTTAATTTTTTTGAAAAAGTGTAAAATATTTGGGGAATCTGACCTCTGAGTCTCTTCAACAAATCCTACCTTTCCCTAGGATATTCATCCTTTTAGGGTTACATGTTTCTATAATTTTTATACCTAAATTATTTTCTATTATCATTGATTTTTTTTTCATTTAAAAATTGAAAATTTCAATAACAAAGTTCATTTTGAAATGGAAGATAAGGAAGCCTTAATTCATCACCTGAATATAATTCAAGAATTAATTGATGCATTTTTGTATGTTACATGAGATCAAATCAATAAACATGATAAGGATAATGCATCCACATATTGTAATGATGAGTCTTTAGGTGGGCCAATAATCCCAATATCCCTCCCATTAACCACACTAATGATTAATAAATATAGTGGGGACACAAGATATGTATTCTAACCATTATTCCCTAAAGACCAAGAAACTATTCCTACACCCTCCATAGGAATAATCAATATTTCAAATCAATTACTAGTTTCAATGCCTATATCCACACAATTATTTACATCTTATTTTGTGAATTTTCAAATATTAAATATTGGAACTATTATGAAACATCTAAAAGTTATGCAATCTTTAGAACCAAAGGTTATTAATACTAAGCAAAAACATTCAAAATCAAATCTTTATATTGATTCACAAGATGCATTACATAATATTATTTCACTTGAGATATAATTTCACCATTTTCTAATAGTTTTTTGGAGCCTAAGTTCAAAATTTATGAGACCCTAAAAAATATCTTCATTATTTCTATGTAAAATGTGTATACACATAATATTTTCAAATTTTATCAAATACTAATGCTTTATATCTTGCAGGGATCCATCAAAACTCAATCTCTTTGTATCGATAAATGGGTTGGAATACCATTGCTGATTCATAGGATTTTTGTCCCTTATTTCTACTTATTACCTATCCAAGTAGCTCCTAAAACCATTCCCCTAAGCTATTAATCCTATTTTACACACTCTTCCAGTCATTTGCCACATTTTGTGCCTCTTTTTATAACTTAAAACCCCTTTCAATAGTTTACTATACGAGGTTGATTAGATTGACTTTGTAATCTTATTGGTGAAATTAATTTAGTGTTTAGGTTGGCTCTTGGATGACCTAGCCTGTGACCTAGTGAGTTTTTATCAATATCAGTACTAGGTCAACTGGGTCAACATTATCGACTAAATATTTTAGAAGGGTTTAGGTTTAAATCCACATATATATACAAGATAATTTATCCATTATTAGAGATATATCAAGAGTTATTATTTATTTACACTTATTTACAATCTAATCTTCCACCATTCTACTTGATGAGCCTTAGCTTAGGGTTTCTACTTGGAGAATCTAGTCTTATGGATAATTATTAGAAGTTTTGGCCTTTATTAGTGATCCTTACAAACCAAAATAATCTCTTATGAATCCCCTTTGTCTAAGAGATGTATTGAGTCTTAATGGGTTCATCCTTTAGGTAAGTATTCTCTAACTTTACTTATCTCTTTAGTAGATAGAAGTAGTATAAGTATTAGATTTTGAATAATATTACTCTTATTCTCTATGCACTAAGAGTCTTACTCATACATGCTTAATTAATATTATCTTATGCATGTTTATTAACCCCCATATTATGCCACAATCTTTAGTGAGCATTAGATTAAACTTTTGCTTTACTTGTTATTAGTATAGTGAAAATGAAAATAGAAGGCTTAATTACGATTATTGTGTGACTTTTATTGACAAGAGGATTTGGAACCCTCCCTAGTGATATTTTTGTAATAAGAGATCCCATAATTGGGTCTAATAGATACACATATTGTTCGTGTTCTCAATTATCTAATGTATCACCAATCAAAAATGTAAGTAGGATCTATCTTCTTTAAGATAGGATTGATTTATAATACATTCTTTATTTCATATTTTTTGGTGAACCCAACATGAAACTAACCCTTACAAGTTTTCTTTCATGTTTTTCATTTTCTATCATTTTATTTATTATTTTTCTATATTTATATACTAAGTTGACAAGGCTAGTATAGTTCCTAACTTTTGTGTACAGGTTTAACACACAGTCACATAAAAAATGAATTTATTTTATTTGTGTAAATCTTCATTAGATACAAGTTATTGGGTTGAATATGTCAACACAGTACTCATTAATTTCCATAAAACATACTAGGTCAAGTAGGCCGATATAGTATTCCAAATAGTTTCTAAAAAACATGCTAGGTCAATTATGTCGGTATATTCATCTTGATAGGATTTAGCAAATAGGGAATTTCATAACTAGGTTGACCCAGTCAACACAGTTAGTAGAATTTACAAGTAATATTTACGGCACTTTAAAATTAATTTCACATTTATCTACATCTTACAACCCACCAAGTTTCCTTTCTCTTTTCACACACCTTAGTCCTTACTTTTGGTGTTTTGGTTTCCCTTTTTCTCATGAGTTACATTATAAAACCATGGATAGGATCTGGTCTTCTTCATGATGTATTTTTATCCTCTTTATTTTCCTAATTTATATACACTTTTTGGTACCCCTTATATTTTTCTTTAGTGAGTTGAAGTGTAAGACCATGGATAGGACCTAGCCTTCCTCACAAATACCATATTTTTCCTACCTCATCTATTTTTCCAATAATTTTTGGCACCCTCATGGGTCTCTCTTTTATGAGTTATAGTGTAATACCATGGATAGGGCCTATCCTTCCTCATAAAATCACCATGTTTTCATTCCTTTTATAGAATGTGTTTTGTAATGGTTATAACTTCTTTATCTTTGTTCTAAATCTTTAGGTTTTACTTCTATTGATAGATAAAATTTGCATAACAATCTATGTTAGCATTTTTTCCTCCATTTCTCTCATTCTTATGATAAGGAATCATGATTTTTATATCATTGCAACCCTTTTTTATCTTATTTTACATTTTTTTTATGATTTTAAGTAATTCAAATTGTTTCAAGTTTCATTCCTCTTGATTTCCTTTCCTTTCACTCCACATTAGAAAAAACAAGGTCCAAGTCAAGATAGAACTTTTATTTCACCTATATTTATAAGAGTCTTAGACACCATGCTCTTTGAGTTCTATCTCTTAGCAACTAAGTCCTATCTATCCAAATTAAAGTCATATTTATCACTCATATTTAGTTTTCCAAATCCATATCAAGGAGGCATAGAAAAACATCAAGAAATTTAAAATCCAAATCATTTAAAATAAAGGAAATGATAGATAAAAGGAAACATACAAATCTTAAAATTTAAATTCACATCAAAATATGTGATTAAAAGCACATATTCTATCTCTAATCATAGCTCAAAATTCACAATTGGCCTCACACTAGAGCCAAGGATCATTGGGGTGTGGTAGGCTACTAGATTGGAATAGGAGAATTTAGAAAACTCTATGGTGCTACCTAATTTCTCATGCAAGTACCAAATATTCAAAGTAGACAAATGACTCTATAAGGGGTCTTAAATAATGGGGAACACAATATGGGAAGGTAGGTCCATTTTAATTTTCATGCATATATCTGATGAAACTATCCTTAGAATTCTCTATAACCATCAACATGTGAGCTAACTTCTTCTCAAGGTTCCGTACATTTTAACATGCTTATATAGACCTATTCAGATCAATAATTCCTTTTAGCCCTGTTTTCTCTATTTATTAGCCATAAATTCTTATAGGTTAGCTCAACCATGAATGTAAAAACACTTCTACATACCCATTAAGCTATTCTATAACATACTAGAAAATCTCATGAGGTTACTTTGTATAGAATTGTACTTTCTTCTTTAAGCCATGTTCTAATTAGCCCTCCTTGAATGCAAATCTTCTTGTCTAGAGTAAAGTACAGACTTTATAATCAAACCAAGAATCATTCCAGATACCCATTACCTTCTTACAATATAATCAAACATTTTTTAGTGCACTTATTTGGAGAAATTCACTTTTTCTATATTGGCCTATGCTCTTCATCCCACATGCACCTAGGATTCACTTGGCAATTAACTTTTTTCCATATTTATCCATACTAAAACATTTGGAAATCACTTCCAATAGTTTTTTAACATCATCAAGGGTAATATTGTATACTTTCAAGAGTTTTCAATATTTTAAACTTATTTTGAGGGACAGACCCTAATTTAGGGTTTTTTAAGGACTTACACAGGCCGAGAGCATATTAATTGTGGTTGGGAGTGTTTTACCCTGTTTCAAGGGTTCCAATCAAATTTTTAGGGTCTATATTAATACCTTACACATTCTCAAATCATCACCTTGTTCATACCAACCTCCTATACTTTCCAAGCAAGACATCACAGTTGTCTTTGACTGTATATGACAGTCAACAGGGTTTATGATTTCCTTCTCTATTTCAATGATCAATAGACTTTCAATATGATAAACAAACATTTAAATACCTTAAATTACTTACCCATTCCTATTTTAATATCAAATATGCACATATCTATCCATTTACTATGCAAAACATGCAACTTTCTTATGTTTGCCTGTATACTGTCACCTATAAGCCCGAGAACCAACAGTTGGAGTTTTAAGATGTCAAAGGGGTTTCTAAAGCCTGTTTCTTCTTATCTTAAGTTTATATTTGCCTTACCAACCTATCTCCATGTAATTAATAACTTCATGCAAACATTTTCACGTGGATTTTACCTTGGACAGTGGGTTGTAGGCCTATATGCCTGAGTATCCTATCTAGGTCCTGTTTAGGATTTTTATAGCATTTAAAGTTCTTCAAGACCTCTTGGTCACAATAATACTAATTTCAACTTGTTCCCACATACAAGATAACCAGTCTTTCACAATGTTCTTTAGAGAGTCATCATACACATACTTACACAGGCAAGTCACCAGAATTCCATAAAGAAACCATATATGAAACAAAACATTCATTCTTTCTTAGATCAGATAGAAAACTTACAATTCAATAACAGATTCAATATCAATTTTCCATGGCTTCCAAAGCATTGTCTACTCCTCCACACATTCTTGACTTTACATTAAATCTACTCCTTTTCTTTAACTTTAACAGCTCTTGAGTGAGGTCCTCCCTCACTATTTCTCCTCTCTTTTCTTCATTCTATCTTCTTTCCTTGAATGAGAGGACCTTTCCTCTCTATCCCTCTTCTCCTCTACGTCCCTCTCATCCTCTCTCTTTACTAAATTCTCTCTTTTTCTCTTTTGAAGAGCCTCCCCTCTAACTTCTACACCCCATTTTGGGCTTAAGGCAAAATAAAATATTGTTTTTAATCTTTAACAATATACTAAGGTTGAAAATAGTTTCAACCATTTCTCCCTTATTTCCTCAATAGCCCAACAATCACTTTTTACCTTTTCACTTTTCACTTTTGACAATTACATTTACTCCCAAGGTGAAATTTTGAAATCTAAACACAATTCGGAGGGAAAACAGGAATTTGAAATGTCACACTAGAATATCATTTGAATTTGCATGTTTAATGATCTCAACTAGTCCTCCATGAAACTAATGTAGATGCTCCTGCATCAATATCCTTCATGGTATGATCTACATACTACTTTTTTTGACCTAAGACTTGTGTGGCTAAGATAAGTTCTTTAGAATCCTTAAGGTTGATAGTACTCTTGTTTATAAAACCCTAAATATAGTGTCTTGACTTTGATGAAGAGTTCTTCTAACTTGGTTTTTCCTTCATTCTCCCCTCTACCCATTTCATTTCTCTCCTTGACAAGAAAACTATGATTCTAAATATGTTTTCCCTCTTATATACTTCCTTATTATTCACTTCCTAAAAACATGATATCACTACTTTGTTTCAATTTTTTCTACCATTAGAACAAAATAATATGTTTGAGCAACTACAGATTTCCTTATTTATGTCATGGCTTTACATTTTTAGACATGTTTTGCTTTCTTGTACCATTTATCATTGTTGTTCTACCCCATTTTTTAGACACCTGAGTCTATTTATACTTTCATGTATCTTTCTCCATTGTTGAGTTAGGTTGGCTTGTTACTTCTCAATCAATAATGTTATTTTCCCTTTTATTCACCTTTTTTCCATTGATGATTAAGGATTATGATGTAGGACCATCACCTAATACTTGTACATATTGCTAAATGTCATGTTTTAGAGTCTTTATTAGGTTTTTTAGATCATGATAGGTTTATAGGGATCATTTCTTGGTGTTCAAAGGGAATAAAATTAGAATTTGACCCATTTAGACATTTTCCTACCTAAAGGGTGAATTCAAATATTTGAATAATTTTGTATTGTTTCTAAAATGTTTCGATGTGGTGATGGGTCAAGTTTATGTGATATTATGTCTTAGGAGTTTTAAATAATGGTTTATGTTGTTTTGTGCTTGTTAGGTGGTCAAGGTAGTTTAAATACCTTCCTCAATGTATTAGAGAGGAAGTTAAGGTAGTTAGGATAGTTTTACATCAAAAAGATTTTGTAAATGCCATTATGGGCAAAATTCATTAAATGTAGAAGAGTAAGATAAGTTGAAATGGGTTATATTTGATGGATTAATGTAAAGAACCCAAAATGAACCAAGTATAGGTTATAAACCAGCCTATGCCTCATACAAAACATGAACATGAACTTGTTAATCAAGTTGAAGAAACTAACTAGTCTCAAGATGAATTGCGCATTGAAGGTAGTACTAATTTATTCATGAATGAATAAGAATGGTCAGATCTAGAGCCATAATAACATGACATTCTAGGCCCTAGGTGGATTGATGAGATACTATGTGGATCCTTTGAGAACAAACAAATCAAATATGGTGTTGAAGTTGGAATTATCTCAAATGACCAAGGGCAAGCTACCTTTTGGGATGACTTAGAGATTTTATACCTAATCCTAGATAGTCAACCAAGCACCATTTTAGAGGATCCATCATATGTGTACTTAATTTAAAGCAAAAAATAGAGTAATTAGATAAGGAAGTTGCAGGAGCCTCTATAGTCCACTTTGGAGCCAACCTTGAATAAATGGACCAATGTGTCTCCATTGGAGACATGTTTGTCCCATTTTTTCCACTTGAGATCATGATAAAAAAAAGTCAACAATAAATAATATCATCTCACCCATCATGATCTCTAAAAATCAAGGTGTTTGGCATCTTAGTCCATCACAAGTGATTGATGTTAAATCTTTTATATTTGATCCAAGGGGGAAGATATTTGTAGATTACAACCTTGTATATATTAAATAGTTTTCATATTTTCCTCCAAGTGCCTTTATGCACATTTATTTAGTAGTTTACTTATTCTTTATTTCTTTCAAGTGCCTACATGCACTTGCATTTATTTATTTTATTCTTGTTGTCCTTTTTCTTTTAGAGGAAGTTTTAGAATGGGCTAGCCTTATATCATCTCAGATCAGCTAGGAGAGAGAGGTGAATCCATGCCTAATGGATCAGACAAGGAAAATAATTTGGGTTTTCAAGCATTCTAGGCATATTTTCATATGATTTACCAAAAATGTTGTCCATTTTTGGCCCACATAAAAAATATCTTGGATACAGTGTAGTAAATAGAGGTCTTGGTGTACAAAAATAATGATCAAATGGTTTGAGAAAAAAATTAGATTGAATGAGTGGTCCACTTTAAGCTTTCTTAAAGTGTAATTTTTCAATATTTGAAGGACAAGTATACAAAGAAAAGAGAGGGATCTAGGGAGGTTCTCATGGTGGTCAAAGTAGTTCAAGGTCATGCAACAAGTCTGCATAAGATTTAGGTTTTCATAATTCATTTGAGCCTTCAAATATCCAACCACAGTTCAAGCACAATTTTAGAAGAGCCTACAGGTTAAAAATCTATGTGTACAACCTTTTATTTGGCTAAGTCTTACTTGGAATATTATTTTACGCTCTTATTTTGCTAAGTTCAATTCTTTTGGTCCTTTTTATTTTGCTAAGTATTAATATTTTAGGCCAAGTGCTAATATTTCCTTCAAGCTAATGGTTTTAATTTTTTTTGGCTAAGCATTGGGAATTGTTTTAGACATTTTATCTAAAATAAAAATCCCATTGTGAAAATTATCTTAAACATTTTATCCACAGCAAAAGATAGTATAATATTGTTGGGAAAATTATTTGGGACAATTTTCCTAAAGACCAAGTTCTTTCAAACATTTTGTATGCAATAAATATCCTAAATAAAAAAGACTCAAAGACCTAATTCTTTTAAGGAAAGTGGATAAAACAAAAAAAAAATCCCATAGACAAAAGTCCTGAAGACATAATTGTATCAGCTAAATTGTCTCAGGGAAACTGTTCTAATAGTGTGACATTCATGTAAGTGTCAAAGTTCTAGATCAACAGTCATCCATTAAGGTCCAAATATTGATAGTCTTATAGATGTCATTAATGATTATGCATAGACATCAAATTATGGTTAAGATAAATAACCATTAGACTTTAAATATCTAAGTAATGACTACATAGACATCAAATATGTTCATGCACATGTCAAATACAAGAATGTCAACATCAAAGTAAAGCCTCATGAAATTACCATTTGGGTTCAAAAATTACAATGTATCATCAAAATGAACATGTGAATGACAAGTGGCATGATATCAAGAGCATAATTAGATGTAATAGTGAGTAGGCAAAGATAGAGTTAGTGGGTCTTGGTAAGATCAATAGCTCATGTTTAATTTCACAAAGGAAATTATTAGTATGCATTAGGTCAAAAATTCAATGTTCTTAAGGATGAATGTGAGATCACCACATGGAGTAAGCATGGTATAAAATAGACTAATCGTAGGATCCTAAAAAGAGATGTGGGGTTGCCAAGTGATACCAGCTCAGATTAAGTTGATAAAGCAAGGGTAGATCTAGGGCTCATAAGTATTTATATAAGTAATATCAATGGCAAGAAGGGGTCAAAGAGGTTAAAATCCAATAAGGCTCAAATTAAGTGTGATGTTGTCGATTGTCTTAATTTGGTCAGTGAGCCCAATAAGCTTCCATTAAGGGTCAAAAAGGTAGTCTTCAACTAAGGAAGATAGTTACATAGTGAACCAAGTTCAAATACAATCTGGCTTAAGTTGGGATAAACATTTCAAGGATGGAATGGAACCATTAAAGCTTTTTAGAGATAGAATAGGTCTTTTAGACCTAATATAGATCAAAGGTAAAGAACTTATCAATGAAAAAGGACTAGGAATTAAGAAGAGTGTTGTATATATTAAAAATATAGGAAAACTAATAGTTTGGATTGGTTTTCATCTATAGTAGACCAAGATTAAATTTCTCATACAAAGGCATATATTTATGATTATGAGTGAACAACACATCCTTTAATATGGCCATTATCTTGATAGACTACCACTCAAAGCATGCATAACATGGCTCTATCAGATTCATTTATGGGGATTGTGTCCTAATCATGAACACAAGTAGAAGATTATATGATAGATGGCATGGAAAATAAAATAAAATGGATCTGGTGGTTAGAGAAGTAGTTTTAATCATTCAATTCATTTATGAAGCATTTAAGGGTTTCCTTTCATAACAAGGTCATGACTCATAAATCAAAACTAATTCTTGTCTTTTAGTGCCTCTTTTTTACCCAATGAAAAGAGATCAAATTTTACTATAGCTAATTAAGGATAATTGATTGATGATGGACTAGTCTTGATTAGACCAAATAGATGGTGTAAAATCCCTTGATAGGTGGTAGCTTATTACTTATCTTGGAATAGCGTGATCCCTATTCTTTCCTCTCCCCTTTCTCTATATTACCCATTATTTCCATTAAAAATTACTCTCTCTCATATTTTAGATTATTACAAGGAATAAATGATCTTGAAGAGTAGGGACCTCTCTGAGATATTACAAAATATGCTCATCTTGATAAGGTTTGAACCTGTCAAGTATTTGTAAGAACTACCTCTTGATGAAAATAAAGATGTTCTTTAACTTTCTCTTACCTTGAATATGTGTCTATTGAGTTATGAACTATGTTATTTTATGAAGGATAATATTCATCATCCATAGTCCTCCTTTCTAATCTCTTTTAGTGTGTTTTCAAGTTTTTTGCAGGTCTAGATTCACGTTATTTTGTTATTAATAAATGTTGAGTGTGAGTTTGTAGAATTACTATTTGACTTTGTCCATTTCTAACTAAAACCCTTCTATGAAACATTTATGCAATTAGATGGATCTTGAGATTATGCGAGCTAGCATTATCTTCTATAGATCTAGTGTGGGTTCAAACATATGGGAGTTTCCCATTTTTATTTGGTTCATCACCTTTTATCCTTATTAGGAGCCCTTATCCTCTTTATAACCCTTTCCCTTATGAAGAAATATTTTACCATTAGTTTTAGGTGAGCATAAAAGAGGAATCCAGCCTTCTTTAGATATTCATCCCCACCATAGGTGACCTATAGCCTGGGGTTGTTCTCATAGTTTTACTCAATTATAAGGGATATTGAATAACTCCCTCCCAAGGTGAAAATTTGATTGATAATAGAAACCAATTTGTTGTGCTGACATATCAAGAGGTATAAATAGAGCCTATTTGAATGAATATTAAAGGTAGAGATAAAGGATTTTACATAAAAATTTTGAGAGATAAATAAGACAATAAAGAGTCAAAGTCAAGAGACCCTAATAGAGGTGCAAGTTGATGTGTGAATGATTTCTTATTTTCATACAAATAATAAAAACTATTAGAATCCCTCTACATCATGTGGTGTTATATCAAGAAGATTTTATGGGAAGGTATGTTTTGTGTTTTAGATTATTACGTTTATGTACATAAAGCTTTTATTGAGTACATAGTAGATGTTATTTTGAGGAGATATTGTTAGGGAATGTTATTCTGATGTGGCTAATGCAAGTTTCATGAATGAAATGAAGAGGCTATAGGTGTGAAAATATAGGTAGAGATATAATTAAAATAAAAAGTGTGTGGAAAATTCCTTAGCCAAGAATGCTTAATGATAAGGAAGAGGGCCAATGAGAAATCAAGAGAGAAAATCTCATAGGTGAGCTTGAGAGAGAGAGAGAGAGAGAGAGGGCCAGTGAGAAATCAAGAGAGAAAAGCTCATAGGTAAGCTAGAGAGAGAGAGAGAGAGAGAGAAGAGAATAGATACTAATAATGATGAAGGGCTTGATGTGTGAAGAGTTTCACAAGAAGAAGATAGATAAGAATATGATGGAAGGAAAGTAAAGATGGTTAGGGAGAGAAAGAGATATTTTAGATTAAGGATGTAATGGAAAATCTATAGAAGATCTTGGAAGATTTGAGACCAAGATTTAGTGCATGCATAAAGAGTAAAGTGAGATGGCCTCTCAAGCAGTTGACGAAAAGGAGGAGAAGACAAAAGATGAAAGCAAGGAAAATTAGAATGAGAAGTGAAGGGGAAAATAAGCCTCACAATATTATAACTAATGATTTCTTTTAATTATTGATTATAGGTGAAGAGTTTCATAAAGATTAGAAGCATGAGAAACATGCTAGTGAAGAAGAAATTGATTATATGGTTGAGTATGGGGAAATAATTTTATGTTACCCTTAAGAGGGTGATCCATTAGAGGATGATGAAGAAGAGAAAGAGGTTTCAACATCACCATGCTTCATAATGAGCAAGAAAGATGAATAATTTAGTCAAGTAAGCATTGAAGAAAGGAAAGAGGCATCGAGTATTCATTTACATGTTGTTTATGATGAATATATTGATGAAGATGAATTGTATGAAATTACATTAAGGATAATAAATGCATTTGTGGAAGGAAAATAAGGTAAATATAAATAAATGAAGTATTTGACATGAATAAAAAGACCTATGAAATGACAACAAGATGATATGAGGTAGAAGCACAAGTTGGAGTGCTTGACAAGATTGAGTTACAACAGGTTGAGGTGATTTATTTGTCACTAATGGAAGATAAAGGTGAAGAAGGTGAGTATATAATAGAGGATAATGAGATATGAAAACATATCATGGAGGATTTAGAGGATTTAAGTCTCATAAGAGACAAGAATAGCATCATGGAAATTGAGTTTGCATTGGAGATAATATTAAGCTAGGAGGAAGAAGAGTTGGTAATGAAAAAACATGGTGCACTCTAAGGGGAAAATCAAGAGCTGTTTTTAATTGACATTTTTGATTCATATGTAGGTAATTGGAGTAAATATAATGAAAAACAATTTCCTATGATTACCTGGAAGATGCAAAGCAAGAGGAAAAACAAGAGGAAGAATAAAAGAAAGAACAACAAAGGAGGATACATCATGAACAAGCATCCAAAAGGATTATATGTTTCAAACATGCCTTGGGATTTAAGTGGGAATGATATTGGAATAAATATGTTTCAAATAATGTCAAGGTAAATTCATTTATAACTTTCATGGGAAAAAATTTCTTGCTCCTCAGTAGCATGATGCAAGAGCATCACCTACCACTTATACATATTGGTCAATGTCACCTTTTGGAGTCTTCAATGGGTTGTTTAGATCATGATAGGTCTATAAGGATAATTTTTAGTGTTAAAAGGGTGTAAATTTTGAATTTCATCCATTTAGACATTTTCCCTCCTAAAGGGCCAATTCAAATATTTGAATAATTTTGTATTATTTCTCAAATGTTTTCATGTGGTGAATGGTCAAGATATTATGACCTTGAGGTTTAAGAGTTTTATATAATGTTTTAGGTTGTTTTTTACTTATTATGTGGTCAAGGTATTTAAAATACCTTCCTCAACATATAAGAGAGGAAGATATGGTAGTTAGGATAGTTTTGCATCAAAAGGAGTTTGTAAATGCCATTGTGGGTAGAATTCATTCAATGTAAAAGAGTCAAATAAGTTGAAAGGGGTTAGATTCCAAGGATAAATTTAAAGAAACCCAAATTAATGAGAAGATAATTTATTCTTGTAACTAACACAAAATGGTTTCATCTTTTTATTCTATGTTATCAAAGAATTTAGTTTCACTATTCATTGAAAGCTTATAGGAATGATAACCTGATAAATAGATTGATAAGTAACATGTTAGAGAATGGTATTTAATTAAAATGGAAAGTTTATTTTGGATAATAATATTCTTGGATAATTCACTTTTAATTAAATCTATTTGCAAACCTCAGTTCTATAGTCTATGTTTATTGGATAGATAAAATGTTGCATGTGCAAGCAAGAGTTTGATAGGAGAGCATCAGAATATAATTGTGACAGATAAGTTTATTTCATTTATTATTTGAATATATTTATATATTAATAATTTTATTTCATATAAGAGGATAATAAATTCATGAATAGGTCTGCATATTCTCTATACTTCACTCTGTGTTTGCATGTTATGATAAATAATTCTGAGACAACATCCTAAAGAGAAGAATCCCATGTGAGCTAGAGTGAATGTTAAAATATATGTATTTTTAAATATTTTTTATAATATCCATAGGATTTTTTAAGTGACTCAATGTGTTGGAGAATAAATAGATGTCATAATTGGTGAACCAGTCTCGTAACTTTCAAATATTCTTGCATAATTAAACAAACATATCCATAGAATGGTGTGGTAGGAGTGTTTAATAAACTAATTAATGTTTTTAAAAGGTGTAATTTGATACTTGAGAAAATGAAGACCATGAATATTAGTCTTAAAATATTTCAAATGTGTTAAGAAAATATTTAACCCTTCTCGGGTATAACCTATTTTGGGTTACAATATAATCAAGAACAAATTCATGTGGAAGAAGCCTATAAAGTTAAAAAGGAGATAAAACACCAATTTTAAAATATTTATGAACATATAATAGGACTTAAACAATAAACATAATGATTTAAAAGTAGTTATGGAATCACAAACTTGAAATTAACCCTCTTAGGCTACACAAAAATCATGTAACCCTGTATTAGGATTTTTACCTTCAAAGTAAGTTCTTAGGAGATTAAACCATGGGATTTTTTTATTTTTTTTTAATAATATGAACATAATGTGTTTTAATATATTTGAGTCTTTATAGTCTTATATTACATAGGAAAGTATGTTTTTGACATGACTATGTGTCTCTAAGGCAAACAGAGGCCTTATAGGCCTAATCCAAGGTCTTAAAGCATTTGTACAAGTGATAAAATGGTGGAATTCAATCCTAAAACTTTTTAAAGAAGAAGAATATAATAAAGGGTATCCAAAAATATGATTAGTTTCCTGACTTGGTTCTGTACAACTCTATATAAGGAGGAAAACTAAATAAAAAGGCTACTAAAATGAACTCAAGCAAGAGGAAAAAATAGGGTATGGTTTAGAGAATGATCTTGGTAGACTTTTTGGATTAAATTGGAAACCAAATAGGACCTATTCATCATGTAATGAACCTATATGAAGATAAATAAAACTTGAATGAGCAATTGAAGATCAAAACCTTACTATGAGAACTAATTTTTTTGTGTAAGAATGAACAAGATTTAGACAGGTTAAGAAGAGTTATAAAGTATGAAAGTGGATAGAAGGTAACCAATGTGTTATGTTTACAGATCAAGATATGAAAATAAAGCCTATTTGAAGGAATATTAAATGAAAATATAAATGATTTTAAGTTACAAATTTGAGGGATAAACAAGACAACAAAGAGTGAAAACCAGGAGACCCTAGTAGAGGTAAGTTGATCTGTGAGTGATTTCTTGTTTTCATGCAAAATAGACAAACTATAAGAAGCCCTATACATCATTTTTTTAATACATACTCATCAATGTTGTTTTACCATTTTTTCTTGTGCATCTTTATTTAATTAAGGATTATTAATTATTTTATATTGATGTTTGATTACCATCATTTTTGACATGTATCCTTGGTTTGATCTAGTGAGTTTTCCTTTCTTAAATAAGGTTTACTTGTTTGATTTTTTCAATCTTTAATAGCCTTATATTTTTAGTTACTCAATTTAATTTAAATTTTGACTTGTTCATTTGGTCTAACATAGTACTTGTCACCCTAGCTTTCCAAATTTTCATGTACGTCTCATCCACATATCACCATTTATCTTAGATTTCTTGCATTTATTTATTTTTGCTCTTTAGTTTTGTATCCTTAGTTTTTCAAAATCAGTCTTTGCACCCTCCACAATCAAAACTACAAACATAGAAGATAACCATCTAGCAATAAAGGTAATTAAAGCTACACATTACATTTATTTTTTAGTTATTTTACTTTCAATCATTTTATTTAAGTTATTTTTGCTTTAAAAATACTATAATTTTTTTTAGCCTTGACATTGTGTGTTACTATGTTCTTTCTTGAAGCACCATCCCCTATTGCACCTAAGTGACAAAAGATGAGATTTTAGTGAGGCATATGTATAAATATAACATTTTCAAATTTTATCAAATACTAATGCTTTATATCTTTTAAGAATCCATCGAGTCTCAATCTCTATGAGTGCATACCTTAAGGAGTTCACTGGGAAAGGAGTGGGAATACCATTATTGATTCATAGGATTTTTGTCCCTTATTGACACTTATTACCAATTCAACTAGCTCTTAAAACCATTTCCCTAAGCTATTACTCCTCTTTTACACACTCATCTAGTCATTTCCCACCTTTTGTCCCTCTTTTTCTATCCTAAAACCACTTTTGATAGTTTACAATACTAGGTTGATGGAGTCAACCTTGTACTCTTATTGGTGAAATTAATTTAGGGTCTATGTCAATTCTTGGCCAACCTGGCTCATGACCTAATGATTTTTTGGCAATATCAGTACTAGGTCAATTGGGTTGACCCTATTGGTCAAAATTTTTAGAAGGGTTTAAGGTTAAATCTACCTATATATAAAATATTATTTTTCCATTATTAGAGAGACATCAAGAGTTACTATTTATTTTTAGTTCTCTACAATCTACTCTTCCACCATTCTACTTGAGGATTCTTAGCTTATGGTTTTTAATTAGATAATCTAGTCTTGTGGAGAAGTCTTGGATGCTTTGTCATTTTTTAGTTATCCTTACAAACCATAACAACCTATTTAAAAGGCCCTTTTTCCAATGGAGAGATTGAGTCTTGATGGGTTCATCTTTTAGGTAAGTATTCTCTAACTTTTCTCTTTTATTTAGGAGATAGAAGTAGCATAAGTATTGGATTTTGAATAATATTATTCTTCTTCTCCATGCATTAAGGGTATTACTCATACATAACTTAATTGATATTATCTTATGCATTTTGAGTTTTTTTTTGTTTACTAACCCCTATATTGTGCCATAAGATTTGGGGATCACTATATTAGACTTTTTCTTTACTTGTTACTAGTATATTAAATATGAAAACATAGGGATTAATAAGGGTTATTACATGATTTTTCTTGACTAGAGGCTTTAGAACCATCCATAGTGATCTTTTTGTAATAAAATATTCCCTAGTTGGGTTTAGTGGATCTACATATTGGTTATGCTCTTTATTATCTAATGTATCCCCAATAAAAAGTGTAAGTAGGATATATCATCTCTGAGCTAGAATTGATTTATATATATGATGAAATTTTTATTGCATAAAGAATGCTTTGCTTATTCTTCTAATGATAAACTTTTAACTAAATTATTTCTAAGAAACTTAAACAACTATGATTTAATGTGATTTTATGATATATAAACATAATAAATAAAATAATTTAAACCTTTAACATATATATTTTTAGCACATTTCTCTATCAAAAATACTAAAATGATATCACACACATAAATTATAAAGGTTAATCAAAGAATTAATGAGCCTATCAATGACTATGTTTTGAGTTTTAATATAATATTGGCCACAATGACAAATCCAATGGTACATAAATAGATTCAAGGTATATTTAAGAAAATATTTCTTTCTCCATGACATAAGTCTAATGTATTTAATAATTTTAAATATTTTTATGTCTCATTACATATTATTTGAGATAGATAAATGAAACTTATTACATTAAACAAGCTTAATTATGTATCCACCACAATGACTACATCTAGTACCAAGTTTCACATCAAAAAAATCTATAAGGTAAAATCTTTAGATCATAATAAATAAGTAAAAACAATAGTGAATATTGTCTCATAATAACCAAATCATATCATCTTATCAAATACAACTATGATAAAATTTACATGATTACCTAAGTCTTCATCTTCATTACTTAAGAATATTGTGGAGTGTTATCTCATATATCTCCCTCCTCCTATAAAGGCTAATAAAATCTGACCTCTACCAAAAGGATATTGTGGTAATGCTTATTTTTATAGTCAAAAATGTATAAGATATTCTATAAATAGATATTTAAATTTGAATCCCAAGATACAAGAACTCATTTATGGTGAAAAAATTACATTTGATGATTTTTGAAATGATTCAGGATCACACCAAAGTCACCATCAAAATTAAAATAGAATCCATTACAATATCATTCTAAGGAAGCATTAGAAGTGAAATTGGAACATAATGCATATTCTCCTCTAGAAAATTATTGACACCCATTAGATAGGATTATTGGCACACATACACCTGAGATACCTCCTATGATTCATAGACCTTATATTGCATTCAATGACAATAAGATTGTGCATGATGATTTAGAACTTCACTCATTATTTACTAAGCCTATATATAGTGTTATGGTTTATAATGATGCTGGTGAGAATGTAATTACCATGACATTACTCACACATTTTAAAAATAAATATGATGATTGATACTCTTTGATCAAGATATTCAAATCTTTTGATGGGGAAAAACATATGTTCGATAAGATTGATTTACATTTGGAATTTGGTCCATCATATGTGGCCACAAAATTTCTAGTTATACCACATATATGAGTGTTTGATATGTTGTTGCTATGACCTTGGATTAATAATCTCTACACAATTCCCTCTATAGAACATGTATGTATTAAGTGTATTCATTCTAATAGGGTGATCATAATTTTAGGAATTCAATATGAACATCCTCTATAAAAAGAGAAATTTACTCCAATACAATTAATATTAAAAATTACTATTGTTAATCATGAACCAAAGGGTAAGAAAAATTCAATCCCATTTCTTAGGTGATAAATACTTAAGAGGCCATTATATTTGAAACACATAGTTTACTCCATAGAGTCCTTATCTACACCTAAATTTCCTATCTAGTTGTTGAGAGTAGATAGACATGATTCAGAGAGGGTATGAAGACCCAAGGTTAGAGTTACCAAAAATAGATCAAATAGAAATAAACATTAGGTTTGACAAACCAATACAACTTTTACTATTGATTCAATACCATAGAGTCTTATGAGGAATAATAAGAGTATTATCTATTATATAATTCTAGATTCAACACATGTATATGATCCTTGCTTGAATTATTAGTTTTTTGTGACATATTTTTGTTCTTGATCACCTTATGAACACATATTATATGGGATCACTAGATAGCCCTTGATTTTCCAAAATTAAAAAAATAATAAAAAAAAAAAATCCAAATAATAAAAAATTACCATTTCACATGTTCACTAATTTTTTAATATGTTTTTTACTTTATGTTAGTAGCTAGCATATCATTATTTACACACATATTTTCATGTATAATTTAGTGTGATATAAGAATACACTATATCCATGACACATGCACATACATATGTTGGACATTTCCTCTTCTCATGTGTCACATTATGTCACAAGAAGATTACTTCTATTGATCATGATCAATATAGGTTCTATTATTTTATGATCATTTTATATTATAATTTTAATCTTATCTACTCACACTTATACATGACTATAATAATGTTTACATCTTACACAATGTACTTTATATGTTATTTTACATGAAAGTTTCATAACACATTCAAGAGCTAGTATGATATGCTTATGTTATTATTTCATTTATTCATATTATAATTTTTCTTACTTGAATGTACTTGTTTTATAAATTTTTTATATTTTGGAAAATTTAAAGATGTTTCTTATTAAAATAGTTACCTAAGAATTATTTTCTTTAGTGTGTGGACATTTTAACATGTCATCCCATTGAGTGTGCATAACTACAACACGACCCTTGTTTGTGGTATCCTTAGAACCCTTTTATGTGGCATTGAGTGATCTCGTGTGTGTGCTTGATTATATTATGAGATTGTGTGTTTTACTCCTAGATATTAACATGAGTCAAATCATGCATCATAGGCTTATCATGTTTGATACTATAAGATTCATTTATATATCTACTTAGATATGATTTCACTATATTATTCTTTACTATGTGACTGATACATATACATCATGGTTTTATTGTCCTTTTAGATAAGGTGACTATTAGATATCATTTCCCCTCACCTAAAAGGGGGGAATATCAATGGGGAACATCATAGAGACATGATTACACATACATAAAGTTGGAATAATTGGTACAATTTGATATAGTTTACAAGATTTAAATATACACTTGGGTCAAAAAATTATACATTTAGCATGAATTTCCATAGATTTAGGATATAATTTTTCAAATTTGTGCCAAATTTTATATATAGTTACAGATTAGAGGTTAAATTTTGATAGATAATTTATATTGAGACACATTTTAGGTTCATATGCCTTAAAAATTAACCAAATTACAAATACACATTCAAATTCATATACATATATTTATGGACTAACCTTACTAAGAAGTACTGATTGAAATTTTATTGAATACAATAATTGGCTCCCTTGATTAGAGAGATTGAGATTCCATACCCTCTATAGCCCTGAAATTAAATATATTTTTTTATGAGTTGACATAGTTACACCACTGAATTGCTAAGATTATATAGACTAGCTATATTATGTTTAAATTTTGGTTGTGTGTTTAAAATTTAGTGATCTCGATGGCCTTAAGCACAAATAACTCTTGCATATAATGGGAGCATGATCACCCTCCAATTATCCTCTTCAATTCACCAAGGTTCACTTATGAATCTCTCTCTGATACATCAATTAGGAAGCATCATCACCAAATAAAAATACAAACGAGAAACATGGTCACATCGACACACATGTGTAATCCATTGTTTTCTCTTTTTTATTTTGATAATTTCAATTTTCATATTTCATGCACTATCTACATTGTAACATAATATCAGTTTCAATAAATACACCCATAAAAAAATTAAAATATCTCTCAAATAAATAAGAGGTATTTTAACACACCATAGTACACATTTCCTTCCTTTAACCTAGTAATTTCACCCTTATGCATTACTATAATAAATGGGGTGACTTGGGGGGAGAATATGGGGTAGGGAATGTAGATGATAAATTTGAATTTTATATGATGAACTATTCTTTATCACTTGACAAATATAACTCAATAATTAGTCCTTTTATTCATAACTTATTCAAAATAGAAAGCTTCACATTCACCATCTCACTTTACCTAAATGATTATATTATGATGCCACCCAGTTATTATGATTATTTATATCATGTGTAGAACACATAGCTATTAAACCCTCATATACATCCTACATTATTAGTTACATATCTCCATATAATATTAATTCTCCCAAACACTAATGTCTAAAGAAAGACATTAACATTGATGCTAGTGTCTAATTTTAACACTAGTGTCCACACCTCACAAAGCCTAAAATTTTGAAAAAAATAATATCTAAGGGTCAATGAAAGTGTATTAATTAACCCTCCTTGATCCTAATTTAAAAATAAGTGGTAAAATTAAAATTAAAATAGCATTTATTATCACTAATTATTCTTCAAGCGCACATCCAACAATTATCAATAAAAATCACCTCTCAAGCATTCAATACTACCTTATTATTCCCTATTTTAATGTTAGTCATAAGAGTGGCATTTATAAATGTATGAAGCATAAAAATAACATCCCATGAGTAATATGTTTTGACTTGTAAGATAGATCACTACATGCATTCACATATATCATAATATACCATTATTCATGCATAAGCCTATTCTCACATGAATCTTACACCCTTTCACTCAGTTAGTGATTCAACTAAAATAATGGAATCATCCATAAGGTGTGGGACCTTTTATCCTTGGGATGAACCTCCAAGTAAGGTTGGATTCCTTCCTAAATTATGTGCACCTAATATAAGATTATCTACAAGCCTAAAATAATACTAATGATGACATATTTATAACTAAGACTATAATCTCATCATGGAAAAGGGAGTGGAAATAAATATAATTCAAAACATTCTAATGCATTAAGTATAGATGTCTCCTCAACTTCATCCTACTAGAACAATAAAAACCTTTAAAAGATGAATTTTTATCTATAACACTCACATATACATATTATAGTAGAGGTATGTTGAAGAATTTAGTTTACATGAGGCCTATAAGTTGTACGATATTCTCTAAAGTGAGCCAAAATAAACTAAAATGTATTTATAATTTATATCAATTTAATTAAAAGAGACTAGAATCCATAAAGTGCAACTAAAGTTTAGAATACATAGTGCGACATCAAGAAGAAAAGAGTAAATTCAATCTTTTATTTATAATTCAAGGCATAAGCCAATATTACATAATTCAAAATGAGAAAATTTTTGTCATACCAAAGAGAGGGCTCTTAAAAATGGTCTTTTGTAGTCATATATATCATAAATATAGATGAGAGAGAAGAGGAGAGAAATAAGGAGACCTCATAAATGTTTCCACTACTTCATCAATTCAACATATGTAAAAAGGGAGAAAGGAAATTTAAGGCATTAAGAATTATCCAATGCACTAGGCCTATCTCATGAAGGCCTCCAAAGAAGTTGGGAATAGTAGTGGAAGAGGAGACCCTATTTTTTCTCTATTTTTCCTTTAGAAATTTCACACATGAAGGATATGATTCTTTAATACTACTATATTCTTTCAAAACTTGTCCCTCTTATGTTAATATCTTTACCTCACCCATTTCTTCCTCTCATGCATACATGATAGATAAAATCTAGCTCAATTTCGACATGATTCCTTAAATACCATGCTTTATGAATGATTAGCCTAAAAATAGATCCCATACACCCATTTATAACTTTGGGTTTGACTTGCCATTATTTTCAATCCATAGAGGGAGTTTCACATTTCTAGGAATAGTTTATCAAATGCCTTAATACCTTCATACCTCCACCAAGACGTTTATATACATTTACTTCATTCATACTAGTGATAGATAGGTTGTAGGATAATACATTTATTGAAATTTGCCTTTAATTTCATGTGAAGGTCACTTGGAGTGGTGGAGAAACTAACTTTAGACTAACTCAAATATTATTTAAAAAGCCTAAAAACTAGAAATTTTGATAAGAATTTCTCTTAGACCTATAGAAGAATAATAAATTCATTTATTCCATCAACATGCATGAATATCTTATTTGATAGATAGACATACAGGTAGTTTTTATGCTTGAAATCTCATACACAGTCATCAATAGACCTAAAAACTTGTTATTCTTTATTATATGACCTTTAAGAATCTTGGAAACATGCCAACAAATTAAACGCTACCAAAACCTTTCCTTTAGGTCTATAACAATGTTTATTCCATCACAACCTTGTTAAGGTGTTTGTAAGGCTTAAAAAACTTGTCTATATATTTTTATGGCATTTAAAAATACCCCACTATAGACCTATAAGTAAATATATTTCTAGAACACTACTTGAAACTAGCCTTAAAAACTTGTTTATCCATTATTTCAATACTTTAGTCTCTTTGAAACCTTCAGACTTTTCTTTCATTGACCTTCAATCATGTTTCACTCTTGAAACATGCTTAAATCCTCATGAAACCCTTTATGTATACCTCTAACATCCATGCCATGGAACCTTGAGTGGATAATAACATTTTAAGGAGATGACAACTTTGAGAAACTTAAAAACTAGTCATAGACTTGTAAATACTATTGATCATGCTTGAGAAACCTTGTTTGATCCTTTTAAAACTTGTAAATATTTATATGCTTGAGATCTAACTTTCATGCTTATCAAGCCTATAGGTGCATGATTGAATTATGTTTGAGGTATTTTCAAACCTGCAATCATGTTTCCTCTTTGTAAAAACTTTCTTGAAACAATTAAACCCTAACTTGCATGCATTTTGATGAGATTTGAGACCATTGTTACACCCTGATCAATCAATAAACCCTTCTTAAAGTATGTAACTATAAAAAATTTACTCAAACTTTGCTCTACTATAATAACCCCACTAATTTTTATTAGAATAGGGTAATTTTTTTAAAATTAATTACAAAAGTTCATTTAATATATTTCACCACAAGAAACCTAACTAAGTGTTCTTTAAATAAATGTATTATTTTAGTTAATATTATTAAGGGTATATAGCTAATCTATTTAGCTAATTATCACCATAACAATGAATATCAAAACATGAAAAATGTTGAATAAATAATAAAGACTGCATTTATTTCATAGAATTAATATTACAATTTAAACCATAGCTGACACAACATTACAACAACTACTGTAAATAAACTATATAATTTCAAAAATAACAATGTCTCAATAATAATAATATGATGATAATAATCTTCATGGAGCATGATTCTCAATGAACTCAAACTACCCATCGGTAATCTCAAGTGTAGTTTCTAGTGTAGTACTGATATAGGGAGGGAGAACATTATTCTAGTGCTTTTCCAAACCAACAATGAACCATCAATCCCCACACTATATCCCAACAAGAGAATGACACTCCTTTCATATATGGGTAGATAACGATGGTGTAAGAATCTAGAGTGACAATCTATAACCCATGTGTTGTAAGATAACTAATACATGCTGTATACCATAAAGAAATTAATTATAACATGATATCGTAAAAACATGTGTACTATATGAAACACATGAAATGATAATGTTTAACTATAAACATTAATTTAGCTAAATATTTCATATAGTTATTGATCTCTAGGATCAATCAATTTCTTGCACACCACTCAATTGGATTACACCTCATCTTGCATTAATGGCACTAATTAAGCTAGTGAAATCCATCACACTCCTTATTTAGGGTTATAAATGAGAGATTCAGTTAATTATATAAAAACTAATATATTCAAAAGGAATATTCCTTATCAACAATTATAAAACATGCTAAGTATAGGAATATCAAATACATACATTTAGTCCATCAAATATAGTGTAATGAATTTTAAAAAATCTAATTTATTATATAATCATAAGTAGATCCATAAACAATCCTAAATAGAAACATACCTTCTAGGTAAGAGTAATATCTAGACTCCAAGTTATGAAATATCAATATGTAACTCAAAATGTTATTTCATCCACTTAACATAACATTAATCACAACTTATTTATTTGTACATATTTGACAAATATAAAAATAAGCTAATCATTTAATAACTTCATATGATTTATATTTAACATTCTAAATATCATATATTTATTGATCCAAATAAACATTAAATACATAACAAGGCACCCATACTACCTTGATATATAAATAGCATAATATAGACATCAAATTGTATAAGCATTTATAAATATTTTATAATATTAATGGACTTAACATTCTATCCATAATTTCCATAAGTATCGTATACAATGTCATATGTATATACTTATATATCTATACAATAAATTTACATAATATAAATATAATGATACACTTTTAAACATAACTAACACAATATCACATAAGTACTTAATAACATAAATGATCATTGATTATTTAAAGTACACAATCATAAATAAATCATCTATATCAAAGTATGCAATGTTCTAGTTATTTTACATACTCAATTGAGACTATTTCTCACATTTCTTAGCTAGTATCAAATTACAAAACCATTCAAAATCCCTAGATATATAATGTTCAATTGGTTATATAATCAGCTACTTATATCTCAATGTCATGTTTCCATATGCACAAAAATATATTAATTAACATACAAAATTATATAACCTCATCTAAATGTATCATATAGTTCTAACATATGAACATTATATTTAACTTATTCAAGTTTATATTTAGTGAAAAATAATCCTTTATTTAAATTTTCCAACACATAGTCCAAATACTAACTTAGATAACTATATTTATATACTTTAAACTAAATAGCTAAATTTTGATCTCTCAAATGACAATTTAACCAAAATCTAAACTCATAGTTATAGAAAAAACCTAAACTAATGTATATCTATGAGTTTCACTATGTAATCACTATATATATATATATATTGTACACATATATAATTTTTATTATTTGACTATGTAACTAGATTTCAACATGTATTTGGCTAAACTAACAAAAATCCTATGTTTCTTGTTTTGAAGTCATTATATGTCTTAAGGTATAAATAGGATCATTCATATTTATTTTATATAAACAAGAAACCCATCGACATACAAATATATGTTCAATCTAAAATCTATTCATGGTAACATATAATAAATGTTGTAACATTCAATTGATTTCACACACACACCCACACATATATATGTGTGTGTGTGTGTGTGTGTGTGTGTGTGTGTGTGTGTGTGTGTGTGTGTGTGTGTGTGTGTGTGTGTGTGTGTGTGTGTGTGTATATGTATATATGTATATATGTATATATGTATATATGTATATATATATATATATGTGTGTGTGTGTGTGTGTGTGTATATATATATATATACATATATATATATATATACATACATATATATATGTATGTATATATATGTATATATATATATATATACATATATATATATATGTATGTATATATATATATACATATATATACATATACACACATATATATATGTATATATATATACATATATATATATATATATGTATATATACTTACATAAATATATATATACATATATATATATACATATACATATACATATACATATACATATACATATACATATATATATACATATATATATATGATAACATATAATAGATGTTGTAACATTCAATTGATTTCACACACACACACACACACACCCTGAGTTATTAAATCCCTGTAAGGTGTATATACATACCCTAACATATGTATATATTTACCTTTTAGATAACATATAAATAAAATAACCTAAATTTCATTTTATTCAACCAAACAACTTCTATCCATAATTGAACCCTATTTCTAGGTTCTAATTTGATTATATTTATCTCATACAAAAATAATAAATAATCCAATTTGTAGCCATGACTAACTTGACAAGTATAAAGGTATATTAACAAATGTACAATATCATTTTAGAATAATATGATAAAAGATAATCTCAACAAAATCTTAGTGTGTATTGTGTTAATTAAAAAGTATAAACCCTTGAGTTTTATCTAGGGTTTTGTCACACCAAAATCACACAGAGATATTTTATACAGTCACACCAAGTTTTATATTTACACACAAATATAATAAAATTCATCCCTTATAGGGTTTATTATAAAATCTATTTTGCAAATCAAGAGTTTCACAAACTAAGGTCAGTATATGCCTAGGGTGTCAAGGTATATACACAATTTTATGGATGGCTGAGCCATCTATATGGTTGAGTATTTATCCCTTTAAATAGTTTTATAACAATGATAAACTAAATCCCTTAAATATTTTATTACTAGAATCATCATAACAAAAATATGAATCTTAAAATGAAACCAACCTAGTAAATGTGATCCCTAATGCCAAAGCCAATGATTCAAATTTTTTCTCCTATTGTAAGTTTGAACCACCTATACATTCCTCTATTTTCCACCCATATCCTCCATAATCTCTCCTTAAATTTTATCCTTTTTCATGTGAACTACATGACACATAACTCTTTAATCATTTTGACATGATTAACTAATTCACAATGTACCTCCATAGAACTAGGTGTTTCTTGATGCAAACCAAACAAAACCATTCCATTTTCAAGTTGGTAAGTTTAACACTAAGTCAGTGCTAGGTTAAACCTAATCATATCAAAAGATACATTGTTAAAAAAATAGAATAACATTTATATTATCCCCTTCAAACTATGCATGAAACAATGATCTCGATTAATATCCATGTATCAAATTTTATAAAAATTCATCAAACATTATAATCTAAATGGAAATGTAGATATAGCATTAGGACATTAAAATACCATCAAATATAATAACAATTCCACACATTAATCAAACACTATGATGTTCACATGATCATTTAGCAATGAAACTATCTATATTGGCATTTTATAGAATCATGTTTATTACCTAGCCACAAAGGCTTTATAATAATCATTAGTCAACAACTAAAGTTATATAAAATGTCAAAATTGGTAGCTTGACTATGGCTTGTGACACCCAACCCATAGGTCCCTCTTTCATGCTTTCATGACCTTCCTAGATACCTTTTCTCTCATTCCCAGTCATCTATAGAGTTTCAAGATGTGATTCCAGCTTAGCTAGGCTACATTTTTTGTGATAATTCCATCCCCTTAGGTCTCATACCTTCAAGACAATAGCACCCAACTTTGAATATAGCATTGGACCATAGGTTGTCCATTTTTAGCTCTCATATCTAATTGCATTTTAACCTCCAGTGGTCACTTCTTTTTGGTATGTATCCTTCTTCTTGTCAGCCTAACATGAATACATTCAACCCATGACCAATAGATTTCTATAAAATCCTATTCAAAGTTCATTTATAAGGGGTTGGAAATTATTAAAATTCAAGCAAGAATACAATAAAAACCACTATGAAAATTTTACCTATTCTCTACATACAACTACAAGCTTATTCAAACCCTCACATCAGTCTTTAGCCACCTCAAACACACCCAGTTTAGCATTTGGCATCTTCATATACACTATTTTAGAAAGTACATCAAGTTTTAAAACTAATTATGGCTTGATCCCTCTTTAGAGTATTCATATGTAGGTAGTATGCCCACACAAGGGGTGTGGATACATGTTCAATGCATCTTATACACACTAACCCCCGCCTCTTTCTCCAAGTTTGTCAAATCATAATAGAGTTTAGGTTTTAAACTCTAAATTAGCTCTACATGAGTTATGAAGACATTCAGAATATAAAATTTCATAGGTAGGCTCACAAAGGGATAAATAATAAAACCTAGAAAGCTTAGGTTTTGAGGATAATAGCGACAGAAAAGGACTATAGCACTAGACCCTAGGGTGTCCTATTTTGATGGTCCTATCCTTTCACAAAATTGAATATAGATCCTAATTTGTGATACTATCCTAGTCCTACACAACAAATTTTAGACCATACAACAATCGTATCAATTATTTCTAGCTAAGTCTTATTTTCTTCACATTTATTACTATTTATAGAAAGGTTTAAAATATAGTTAAATTATACAAATTAGTAGCTAAATTGTTTTATTATTATTTAATGATTTTATTGTTATAGACCCTTAACTAAAATAATAATAATACTCCAATATTCTCAAAAAATTTAAATCATTTGGTGAACCTAACTTCTTTTATGCATAAAAACCCAAGAAACCCTAGGGTAAATTCCTTACTAATTTTCCCAATAATTTTTTGAGTTTTTACTTTCATATTTAAATCATAAAATAATTTTAATTGTAAAAATTATATATTTATTTTTTAAAATTTTTGTTTTCCAAACCCTAGTTTCATATACTAGGTCCCTTTAAATCAAGAATTTTCTAATAATTTTTTTATTTTTAACCTGCATATTTAAATAAAAAATTTGCATTTTATTTTTCTTACATACTAGGTCGTTAAGTTTTACCTAGGGTTTTGTCACACCAAAATCGCACAAAGACATTTTATATAGTCATGCCAAGTTTTAGATTTACACATAAATATAATAAAATTCATCCCTTACAGGTTTTATTCAAAAATCTATTATGCAAATCAAGAGGTTCACAAACTATGGTCATTATATTCCTAGAGTTTCAAGGTATATACATAGTTTTGTGATGGTCAAGTTTTTATCCCTTTAAATATTTTCATAACAATGATAAACTAAAACCCTTAAATGTTTTATTACTAGAATCATCATAACAAATATATGAATCTTAAAATGAAACTAACTTAGTAAATGTGATCCCCAATGCCAAAGCCAATGTCTCAAATTTTTGATCCCACTATAAGTTTGAACCTCCTCTATATTCCTTTATTTCCCATCCATATCATCCATAGCCTATCCTTCTTAAAATTTATCCATCTGCATGCTAATTGCATGACACAAAACTCTCTAATCATTTTGACATGATTAACTAACTCATAATGTACCTCCATAGAACTAGGTGTTTCTCAATATAAACCAAACAAAACCATTCTATTTTCAAGTTGGTATATTTAAAAATTATTTAGTGCTATGTTAAACCTAATCATATCAAAATTTATATTATCCCCTTCAAACTATGTATGAAATAATGACTTTGATTAATATCCATACATTGACTTTTGTAAGAAGTCATCAAATATTATAATCTAAATGGAAATGTAGATATAACATTAAGATATTAAAATACCATCAAATATAATAACAAATACACACATGAATCAAACTCTATGATGTTCACATAATCATTTAGCAATGAAACTATCTATATTGACATTACATAGAATCATGTTTATTGCCTAGTCACAAAGGCTTTATAACAATCATTAGTCAATAATTGTAGTCATATAAAATGTCAAAATTGGTATATTGAGTGTGGCTTGTGACACCCATCCCATAGGTCCCTCTTGCATGCTTTCATGACCTTCTTAGATACCTTCTCTTTCATTCCTAGTCATCCAAAGAGTTCGCGACCTAATTCAAGCTCATCCAAGCCATATTTCCTATGATAATTCTATCCCCCTAGGTCCCATACCTTCAAGACAATAGCACCCAACTTGGACTATAACACTATACCACTATACCATAAGTTGTCTATTTTTAGTGCTCTTATCTAATTGTATTTTAACCTCCAATAGTCACTTCCTTCTAGTTCCTATCCTTTTTCTTGTCGACCTGACATGAATACATTCCACCCATGACCAACAAATTTGTATAAAATCCCATTTAAAGTTCATTTAGAAGTGGTTGGAAATTATTATAAAGAAATAATACAATCAAAACCATTAAGTAAAATTTCCCTATTCTCTATATACAACTAGCCAATATACCTACAAGCTTATTTAAACCCTCACATTAGTCTTTAGCCACTTCAAACACACCCAGTTTAGAATTTTGCATTTTTATATACACTATTTCACAAAGCACATCATGTGGGAGAACTACATATGGATTGAACCCTCTTTTAAGTATTGGTATGTAGGAAACATTCCCACATAAGGGGTGTGGACACATGTTTAGTGTATCTTACACACACTAACCCCCCCCCCCCCCACTTGTCTTTCTTAAAGTTTGCCGAAGAATAATGAATTCTAGGGTTTGAATACTAAATTATCTCTATAGAGAGTTTCAAATACATCCAACATTTGAAATTTCATAAGTAGGCTCAAAAAGGGACAATGAACAAAACCCAAAAAACTCAGGTCTCGAAGACAATAGTAGAAGAAGATAACTATAACACTAGACCTTGGGGTATCCTATTTTGATGCTTTAATCCTTTCACAAAACAAACTCTAGATCCTGATTTGCAACATTGTCCTAGTCTTGCACAACAAATTTCAGACCCTACAACAGTCATTTCAGTCTAGTTCTAGATAAGTCTTATTCTCTTCACATTTATTTCTATATATGGAAAGGTTAAAAATATAGTTAAATTATACAAATTAGTAGCTAAATTATTGCATTATTATTTACTAATTTTATTGCTCTAGACCCTTAACTAAATTAGTAACAATACTTCAATATTCCCAAAAATGTTAAATCATTTGGTGAACTTAATTTACACATAAAAACCTTAGAAACCCTAGGGTAAATTCCTTGTTGATTTTTCCAATAATTTTATGATTTTTCACTTGCATATTTAAATCATAAATTCAATTTAATTTTTAAAATTCTATGGTAATTTTAAAAAAATTATTTTTCTTTCAAATCCTAGTTACACATACTAGGTCCTTTTAAATCAAGATTTTTTTAATAATTTTTTGATTTTTTACCTACATATTTAAATCATAAATTTTCTTTTTATTTTTAAAATTCTTAGTAAATTTAAAAATGCAATTTGTTTTCAAACCCTAGTTGTATATTCTAGGTCCCATTGCTATTAAGGTATCACCTTACATGTTTGTGATCTTCGTAACCTTTTTATGCACTTTTTAGTTTGTATTTTTTGGACTTTACATTTCCTATATTTAGTACTTTCCTTCCATAGCACCTTGATTATTATAAATTATTAAAAAAATCAATGATTTGTGTAATAGAAGACTGGCCATCATGCCAAAAGCTTCAGAGTGATTTGGGTCCTCTTCCAAACCCCTATATGGCCAGCCACGAAGCACCCGAGGTGATTCTCGATCAGACACGTGGTGTACGATGATCACCTCAGTGGGGAGAGGTATCCCTAAGAAGGGATGTGGATCATGCCCACCAGCTTATGTGGGTCTCAACCTCAAGACCTAGCTCTAATACCAATAGAGGACTGGCCGTCACACTAAAACCTCTGGAGTGATCTGGGTCCTCTTATAGACCCCTATATGGCCAGTCTGAGGACACCCAAGGTGATTCTTGATTGGAACACATGGTAGGCAGTCTAGTGACTGAAGGTGTAGAGATGCATTGTGCATTAGCATGGGTCAGGTCCACCAACTTTTGCATGCTTTGACCTTGAGACCTAGCTTTGATACTAATATAAGACTGGCTATCACACAAAAAGCTTTGGAGTGATATGGGTCCTCTTCCAGACCCCTATATGGCTAGCCATGAAGCACATGAGGTGATTCCCAGTTAGACACGTGGCATGTGATGATCACCTCAGTGGGGAGATGTATCCCTAAGAAGGGATGTGGATCATGCCCACCAGCTTCTACGGGTCTCAACCTTGAGACCTAGCTCTGATACCAATAGAGGACTGGCCGTCAGACCAAAAGCTCTAGAGTAATTTGGGTCCTCTTCTAGACCCTTATATGGCCAATCTGAGGACACCCAAGGTGATTCTTGATTAGAACACGTGGCAGGTAGTTTAGTGAATGGAAGGCACGGAGACGTGTCGTGCATCGATGCGGATCAATCAATCAATTTTCAATTTGTTTTCCTACTTTAACAATGGCCCAATATACTAGTTTTGATTAAATTGATAAAAGAGAACTTCAAGAAGTCTTAACTAAGCATTTTTATATGCAAGATGACATGCTTAAAATACTAAAATAAGAACAACAAAAAGTGAACAACGGTCAATCTTCTCAAATCACAAATCAACTAGTTACAAATGAAATTATAGGGGTAACTATGTCTCAACAACCCCCTATAGCATCCCAACCTTCCTTTAAGGCACAACTAGTTATAACTAGTACATCTTTGTCTCCTAATGTTGTAGCCCTTATTTAAGAGATAAAATATCTTCAATCCAAGGTGATAAATATCAAACAAAGTGCTTTTAGACCTATAGAGGCCTTGTATTCTTTTACACTACTCCATATACTATTGGCACATCATATTGCTTCTACACCCTTGCCAAAAGGTTTTATTCAATCCAAGCTCACTCTATATGATGGTAAGGGTGATCCAAATATAAATTTGAGATATTTTCATGTAGCATGCTTGGACTATGTGCCAAATGACTAGTTACTAACCAATCTATTTCTACTAAGTCTAAAGAATTATGATTTACAATTTTTCTATAATCTACTAAATCAGTTAGTCAATGCATTTAATCCTTTATATGACATGTTCTTAGCTCATTTTATCATCAAAATTAGTGATAAGGTTTCCTATGCCCAAGGTACACAATAGAAACAAAGGTTAGATGAGCACCTCGTAGATTATGTTCTTCGATATAAGACTGTCTGAGCTAAGATGACTAGCCCCATGGCCAATCAAGAGTTACAAGATCTCTTCAAATAGAGTATTCTACCAACCTTGCATGAATCAATAATGTTCAAAACGTTCTCTTCCTTCACTAAGTTATGTCATACACTAAAATAAAGAGAAGTCAAATTAATTTCAATGGGTAATCCCAAATACATAAGTATATCAAAACAATAAACAAGGGCAACAAAAAAGTCATATACAAAGTCAAGGTCAATGATAATAAAAGACAAATTCAACCTATAGTAAATGCATATTTATAGCCCCCTCAATGAGTAGTTTTATTATCACCTCCTCGATGAACCTTTACAAATCTACCAATTTTTCTAGCTAGAGTTTTACAACAGCTTTTGGAATGTAATATCATATCTCTCCCTCCTATTCAATAAGTTGATACAAAAAAGCCTCTTCCACAAGGATATGATTAGAATGTATTTAGTGACTTTCAAAAGGCACCAAACCACACAAAAAATAGATGTATCAGTTTGAAACAAAAGATATAGGACTTGATAAATGGAAATATTATTGATCTTGGTACTCCAGTTGAGCCTATATAGGCAAAACAAACATAAGACAAGGCTTTAAAAAAAGTAGATCCTTTTCCATAGAATTATAAATAGGATACAGGGGACACATCAAGTTTTCACCATGTATATCATGCACACCCACCACTAGATACATACATGGCACCTTCATTTAAGTCACATCCTTTGAGTAATATGATTGGTGTATATAATTAAAAAGTTTCAGCTACACCTTAGATCTCCTTCTTATAGTAGGATATAGTTGAGGATGATTCAAATTATCATGCACTCTTTATTATAACTAACATTCATAATCATCTTATTCATATTATTCTCATAGATAATGGATTTAGTGTGAACATGTACACTATGACATTATTACAACATTTAGGATATTCAGAGAAAGATATTACCCTAGTAGACATAGTTGTTTGTGGATTCAATGGGCACATATAGAGTTCATTGGGTGAGATTTTACTTCCTCTATAGGTTATCCTAACACATATCGACACACCATTTACTATTGTTCACAATGAAAGTGTTTTTAGTATGTTACTTGGTTAACCGAATTCAGAAACTTCATGTAGTACCTTTTAAAGTTCATAATGCATGAAATTATTTCACATGAATTAGGTTGTTATAGTTGGTGGAGTTTCATATGAGTTACCACTCATCACTTCAAATCCATCTCCTACTTTGTAGTCACCATTTGTAGCTTCTCTACTAGTTATAATTCTTCTTCTAATTCAGATTTAGACATAGATGAGGCATCCATCGATAGCACATAGAGTTCATACACTTCCATAGAGGTATCTTTTAGAGAAACCATAGTTTTAAAATTTTAGATAGTTTCTATATATAGTGTTCACACCCAAGGTAGTCTCATTGAGGTCTCATGGCTCTACACATAGAGAACATATTTATAGAGCTTTTCCTACTACTAGATGGGTCCCTAAAAGCCCTATAGTTGCATCCAATTCTCAAAATTATAAGGGAACACAAAAATCAGTTTCCATTATAGATATTTTAGAGAATTTATAATATACATAGCTTTTAGATCCACAATCTCAGCCTTTCCATCACTCTTAATGATCATGCAGAATCACTATCCTTGATACATGACACCATGATAGGGATTCTCCCATGAGAGTCATCAGACAATATCATCTCTCCTCAGTATTACTTATACATAATTTCTTAGTATTTATTGTACATAAACTATACTAAAAATACCAAAAACATTCAAATATGTCAAAATACCAAAAACATTCAAATATTTAAAAATCCAAAAATATTCAAATATGTCAAAACACCAAAAATAATATAACATTTCAAACTACCAAAAACATTCAAATATTCAAAAATCTAAAAACATTCAAATATGTCAAAAAATGAAAAATAATATAACATTTCAAAATATAAAAACATTTAAATAATTCAAAACATCAATAATATTTCAATTGTATCCATTATCCATGCTTTAGATTTCTACCACCATGATAGATTACATTTTATTGTTCTATTCTATTATTTATCTATTTATCTACATGACCATGTTTCGCTTGATCTTCTTTGAGTCTGTGCAGTGACATCCATATTTTTGATTGTTTCACTCTACCCATTGAGGGGGCATCTTACTTCATACATTTGAGACAACATCGATATATATACCCACTAGGGGCATATTCTACATCACTACACCATCTAGGTTATGTCATTCTTACACCACACACTCTAGTTATCATGATGATGTATATAATTTACTAGCTTATATATATTACTCTATCGACATTTCACTAGTATATATCACTTGTGTATTTATTAGCATAAACCTAGTCTTGTACTAACATGTCTTGTACACTTTTACTTCTTTCTTTGATTAGTTAGATGTGATTGTATTTACAACATTTACATGCTTTCCTTTCTTCCTTTGAATATCTAGATGTGATTGAATTTCTTAGTTCTTGTTTATCTCTTGTGTGTGCCTTAGGACATTTAGCAATGTCTTTTGCTTCTATTATTATGTGTGCCTTAGGATATTTTCCAATGTCCTTTGCCTGTACTCTTCTATATGATAGTGGATTTCACGCCAGCCTTACTTGTTTCAATTGTATGTGTATGTGTATGTAGTATTTGTGTGATCTAGGAATTTGACTCAAGAGAGGATGTTTAGTATGATGTTAGTTCCAAAATGAAAACAAAATTGAAATAAATACACTAATAACATAACATCTCTAAGACTAGACACTAGGGAGAGATTAGTTAACAAAAAATAAATGACAAACACAACTAAAAAGTAAGGAATAAAACACAAGAATTCCTTCACCTTCCTTGGATGCTCTAAATGATTTGTTAGTAGTGGTTTTCATGGCTTGTGCTCATGAAGTTCTTAGAAATGGATGTTTGGCTACCTCCATCTCTCCTTGGTACCTTTGGCTTGTAGCTTAGATTGGCTTGGAATCAATTTGGCAGGGTAACACTAGTTTCTTGAAGATTTTGGAACAAATCTTGAATTATATATTTTCACAAATTAAGCTTAGAAATGATGTTATAAGGCCTCCTATTTATAAATTTTGGGATTTGATCAGAATCAACCTCAATCATTTATTTTAAGATTGAGATGCTGGTTGAGGATTAATTTAATTTTTGGAATTAATTTTGTAATTATCATCATCATGACATTGGAAGAAGGGTAAATTAAGAGGCATGGAGGGCATCATGGAAGGCATTGATGAGACATGGAGGGCATTGATCTTGATATTTATGGCATTTATGGCCTAGGGTTGTCTTCCCAAGAAATGAGGTTACTTGATGAAGAATATATTCAATACTCATTTCCAAAAATAAGTATTCAACAAGTTCCCATGGAATTTTTTATTAGGTATTAATTTGGGTTAATTATATCTTAAGCATGATTAGGCACTTTGTGTACAAATTACTCAAATTGATCAGAATGCCTTGTTATTGGTCCAAAATTTGACTAGATTAGAATTCAAAGTCCATTTTGAATGGGTTAGAATCATATTCCCATTTAGGATGTTATTGATAATAAATAATGAAGGCATGCATCTTGTGTAAGAGATTTGATAGAAAAGAGCAATCTAGAGCATGTAGGTGCAAAATTGGCATTTTGAATCGAAATGATCTGATCAACATTAGCTAGCCCATAAATTGCATTGCCCCATTTAGGGACACCCTAGCCAAAATTAGTAATTTAATATGTTAGTTTCACATCATTTATCATGTTTTGGTGTTTTTAGGCCAAATTATGCATTTTAGGTGGAAATTAGCCAAAACCTTGATTGGGGGTTATGATGTCTAGTTTTAGGTGTCTACAATTTGCCTATATTTGGGAAGGCTTTACCAGCTATAAGCATAATAAAATATTCTCAAATAATGAACATGTATTATATGCCTACAACGATAATGATGATAAACTAATTGTATGATGCCCCCTCAAGGGAACAGTTATCATAAGCAGGTCGACAAATGGTCCCTTGAAAAGATAGAAGTGAAATGAGGGTACTGAAGAAAAAAATGATGGGGTGAAAATTAAATGATACTAAAAAATTATTCAAAATCATTGAGAATGAGAGTGGGATGGTTTACAATTATTTTCCCAAAGGCAATTATAAGCATTGTACCCCAATAGTGTCAATGTGGTATGATAACACAATGATTTACCTGAAGGTGGTTATAATCATTGAGAAGATGGAGCTACCTCAGTTAGGATAGGGAAACAAGATAACAACATGCCCCTGTATAGGCAAAAAATCAAAATTGGTAACAACACAATGATTTGACTAAAGGTAGTTATAATCATTGAGAAATGTAGGTGGGATGGTGTACAATGATTTGCCCAAAGGTGGTTATAAACATTGTATCCCGATAGTGGCAATATCGTATGATAACACAATGATTTTATCAAAGGTGGTTATAATCATTAAGAAGATGGATCTACCATATTTAGGATAAACAAATAAGATAATAACATGCCCTTATATAGGTATAAAAATTAAAGTGGTGACAACACAATGAATTTCCCAAAGGTGATTATAATTAGTGACAAATGCAGGTGGGGTGGTATGTAATGATTTGCCCATAGGCGGTTATAATCATTGGACCTAGATTATGGAAAACATGATAAATATAGATGAGGATGATGATAACTTAACACAGAGGGTAATGATGACTTGTAATAACCTACTAGTAGGGAGATGCACATCTGAACTAATAAAGATTGAAATTATTTCATGGTTAATTACTCTATTTGGGATATTATTAGGAGGGAATCAAGATGTCATTGTTGAAAAGATTCCACCATTACTATAAATACTTCTTGAATCTAAGGTTTGTCATAGCACATTTAGATAGGCATCATGATATAACATCATGAGGACTTGGCCAAAATATGCATGAGGAATAACTCTCGTAATCTAATACTCAAAATGAAATAATCCACCAATGATAGAAACCATGATGACAATGTAAACATATGAATATGGATGGATTCAAGTGTAAGTGTGAGCAAGGAATCACCCAATGAATACACATAAACTAAATCAAGGTAATGGTGTTGAATGTAAACAAATAGGTAGACAAAAAAATGATAAATAAACACTCAATAGAAACCCTATGAACATTGCCCCGAGAAAATTGGTGACAAATTAACAAATAAACAAAATGGGAGAATAAAAGAAAAGGAAGGGGGTCACTAAGCTATCTCCATATCCACAAGGCAAGTGTATGCTACCTAAATAGTTTCATAGATGCAATATCTAATACAAAACTTCAAGCCAAATGTAATTCTCTTAGGGAATGGGAAGAATATGATAACTGAGGAAAACAAATAGAATGGTTGTGATAGAAGAGGAATGGTCTTGTAAAATAGCAAGTGCATGAAAAAAAAGGCAAAAAAGGATGGGGAAACTAAATGACAAGTAATTTTCTTATAACTTAGTAAGGGTTCTTATAATACTTAAGGTAAAGAAGTGGTCAATGTTTATGTTCTTTTCTAATGATTTTTTGAAATGTTTTTGGAATTATTTAAAGTATCTCAACTTGATCAAGAATGATGAGATACTAAATGATTCAATCTCACTAAATAGTGAGATCATGGCTTAGGTTGCTCACAAAATGGCAAGAGTGTGGCTTAGGTTACTTGAAAAATAGTGAGAGTGTGGCTTAGGTTGCTCACAAAATGGTGAGAGTGTGGCTTAGGTTTCTCAAAAAATAGTGAGAGTGTGGGTTAGGTTGCTTAAAAAATGGTGAGAGCATGGATTAGGGTGACTGAGTTAACCTTAAAAAGTATTGAGTGCTACCTACATAGTCTCAAATTAAGACCTCAAGTCACCATAGTTCTACCCTTATATCAGAGTAATTTGACTAGTGTAGTAGCCAATTCAAACAAAATAGGCACAATTTGTAAAAAGGCACATTGTGTCATATGAAGTGTCAAGTTGGTATGTCAAGGCTCAATGTTTCCCCTAGTTTGCCTATAGGTGGTTATAGCTAAGACATAATGACATAGATCAATGGTACTAATTTTCCCAAAGGTGGTTATAATTAGTAACAAGATTGGTGGTAAGAAAGGAATAACAAATGAAGGATGCAACTACCAAAACTTCTATCACACTATCCCAAATACATTATCTATCCAAAGCACTTAAAATATTTGATGAACTAATTAGATACCTTGATGTTGAAACTATGTAATAAATGACAAAAACCAAGGTTAAACTAGCTAGGCTTTAGAAGACACTGGGTCGATAGAATGAAATCAAAAAGTGGATACGGTGAAGAGGACAGATAAAGATGCTATTTGTACAAGAAAAATAGTGACAAAATGGCATAACTAAAATGGTCCTTATATATAATACACCTTGGCACTCAAGCATAGAACCACTTGAGATGAATAATATTCATTAGCTCTATCAATTTATCTCCATTTGGTGTGTCAAGCCTATATGCTCTTGATCCATAATCCACAATAATGATGGAAGGCCCTATCCAATTTGGTTTGAATTTTTATTTATTATTTTTCTTAGTCATGGTATTATTTTGGTTTTGTTTAAGAATAAGATCACCAAGTTCAAATGTTCTATACTTAACATGCCAATTATAGTGGCCTTTGAGTCAGTTCTGATATGCTTGAAGATTATCGAGTGCAATCATGCATTTCTCATCAAGTAGGTCTAGCTCTTGTAGGTGGGCTACTCAATATTCATGATCATCCAAGACATAATTGAAAGAGATGCATAATGAAGGTAATTCAACCTAAATAGGAAAGATGGATTTAGTACCATAAATAAGTGAGTATGAAGTGGATCCTTTGGGGGTAAAATGATTAGTACAATATGTCCAAAGGGAAAGGAATATTTGGAGGTGCTAATCATGACTATCATCATTGAAAATCTTTTTTGAAAATGTTGACAATGGTTTTGTTGGATGCCTCAGCTTGGCCATTACCTTGAGGGTAATATGTTGTAAAAAATGCTTTATGATGTTATATTTAGTACACAACTAATCTACATATTTTTTCTTGAATGATCCTCCATTTTCAGATATAATGTCAAAGGGGATATCATAGTGGCAAATGAGGTGGTTAAAAATGAATTCATAAATTTGCTTTCCATTCTCGTGAGAGGTATAGATTCAACCCACTTAATGAAATATTCAGTAGCACTAAGTATATGTATATGGCCATCAGATGAAGTGGGCTTAATCTTCCCAATGAGGTCAATTCCCCATGTAAAAAATTGACACGGTGTCAACATTAGTTTTAGAGTTTTCACTTGGGCATGAATAATATTAGCTTGTTATTGACATTTGTCACACTTTTTTACATAGGTAGTGGTATTTACATCCACTATAGGGCAATAATATCCAGTACACAAAAGTTTTTTGGGTAGGAATACCCTACTTGAATGAGCACCACATACTAATTTTTGAACTTTTCTTAATACTAGTGTAGACTCTATCGAAGTTAAATAATGAAGTAGAGTTTCATCAAAACTGTGATAGTTAAGGGTGGATCCAAGTAGAGAATAATAAGTGGAATGATTAATGAAGGCTTTGGTGTGTTTTTTAGATAGGTTAGGTGGTATAACTTTGTCATGAAGGTAGCTATAAAGGTTTGAGTACCACATAGAATTAGGACCAACAATATCACAAATCATGGCAAGGGCTGAAGGTTCATGAGCTGGTGCTAAAAAAATATTAGCAAGGAACTGATACTATCTATATTTATCTATTTGTCAAATTAGAGAGCCAATAGAAGCCATGTCATCTATAACTTTGTTACAATCCCTTAGTATGTGTTCAACCTGAATATTGTCAATTTGTCACTTAAGGATGTCGACCATGACTTTATATGGAACCAACTTTTCATCTTTGGTCTAAAAATGATCTGTGACCTAATTAATGATTAACTAAGAATCATGATAAACTTGAAGTTAAGAATATTCCAATGCACTACTTGTCAAAGTCCTTTAATAAGTGCTTCATACTCAACCATGTTGTTTGTATAAGGAAAGTTGATCTTGAATGATTTAGGGATTAGATCCCCTTGTGGTGTAATAAACAATAGGCCTACCCCAAATTCAAGTGTAGTAAATGAACCATCAAAATACAACTTCCAAGGCTACTCCTCAAAGGGTGTGTCAATTATGGTCATTATGGATTCATCAAGAAAATGAAATGTGAGTGGGTCTCTGTCTATGAGAGGTGCTTCAACAAGTTGATCTACAAGAACTTGTCCCTTGATTTCCTTTTAATTGACATACTCTATGTCAAACTCACTGAGAAATATGATCCATTTAGCCATTATTCCTTGCAAAGCTATTTTACATAGTAGATACTTGAGTGGATCTATTTTTGAAATGACAATAGTCTTATTATTTAACATGTAATGACATTATTTTTGAGCTATGAAGACTATGGCTAGACAAGCTTTTTCAATAGGTGCATAGTTATGTTCATTTATAAAAAAGGTAAAAATTAGGTAGTACACAACATGATCTTTTCCTTTGTCATCATGTTGAGCCAAGAGTACCCCGAGAGCATGGTTGATAGTTGATAGGTATAATAAAAATGGTTTTCCTAGCATAGGAGGTAATAAAATAGGTGGATTAACAAGATAGTCTTTGAGTTATTGAAAAGTTATCTGGTAGTGATCATCCCAATGAAATGAAAATCCCTTCATTAAAAGGTGTGTAAATGGATGGCACTTTTTTGCTAACTAAGAAATGAAGCATCAAATGGACTGGATCTTACCCTGCAAACTATGAAGTTGCTTCAAATTGGTTGGTGGTGGCATCTTAGTTATAACATAGACTTTAGCCAGATCAAGTTCAATACCTCTAGGAGACATGATGAAGCCAAGTAATTTGCTTGAATTTACACCAAACACACATTGTTTGGATTGAGTTTGACTTTGTACTCTCATAATCCTTCAAATATCTTATGAAGCACTACTAGATGATCAACCCTGGTTTTGGATTTTCCAAATATGTCATCAACATAGTCTTCAACAATATCATGCATCATATCATGGAATATGATAGTCATGGCCCTTTGATATGTAGCTCTAAGATTCTTAAGTTTAAATGTCATTACCTAATAATAAAATGTTCCCCACGGAGTGGTGAATGTTATTTTATATTGTTCCTTTAGTGCGATTATGATCTGGTTGTATCTTGAAAATACATCCATGAGTGAAAGCATTTCATAACCATCCATGGAGTCAATGATCGTGTCGATATTTTGTAAGGGAAAATCATCTTTAGGATAAACTTTGTTGATGTCTCAAAAATTAGTACAAATTTTGATCCCTTCAAAAAATTTACTAATAGGTACAACATTAGAGATCCATTCAAAGTACTCAATGGACCGAATACATCTTGCTTCTAAGAGTTTTTCCAACTCTTTCTCTATCAATATAGAAATGTGAGGATGTATCTTACGTAGCTTTTGTTTTACTAATTTGGCATCAAGATTAGCCACAAGGTGGTGTAGAAGCAAGGCGGGATCTAAATTTAGCATTTTAGAATAGGCCCATGCAAAATATCTAAAAAATGTCTCAACAAAGCTACAAAGATGTCATGTTCCTCCTTAGTGAGGGATGCACCTAATTTTATCCATTTTAGGTGTGATGGATTCCTAATATTTACGTTGGTTGTAGCTTCGACTAGAAGGGTCAAACCATCTTCGAGGAGAGTGGGTAGTGATTTGAACTATTAAATTATCTCAGGGTCCTTTGTTAGGACTTGCTCTTCAACTTCTCATAGGCATGATGAATCTAAGTCCCCTAATGGAAGATCTAGCCATGTGACAAAAATAGTCATAAATTCTTGGAGAATTTGATCAAATACTTTTTGCTCAAAATTGAACTCTGATCCACAAGAAAGTTTATTTTTGGTGGTCTCTTGGTCTAAATTCAAAGAAAAATGAACCCCCAATCTAATGGTGCCTAAAACAAGTTTTCACCACTAGATTGGCCTTTATCTTTAATTTTCCCTAGTTATAAAGTGCCTCAAAGAGGTTTTCACTTTGGGACCTCAATGTTTTACTTATTTTTTTGTGGATAAGGGTGTTCACTCGCTCTCTAAAATAGGCTGCAAGATCTAATGTGATTGAGAATCCTAATTTGTGATCTCCCAATGGAATGTTGCCTCTTAGGCCTAAATAATCATAGAATGCCTCGTCATTTTAGAACTCATCAATTGGTAGACTAGATTCTTGTTTGTCCTAATCTATTAGTCGGGGATAATATAATGGCAAAGGGTTGAAATGACTAGCCAAGGTAAGGGTACAAATGGAATTATTATCAAACAAGTTGGTTTTAGCTAGGCCATCAAAAGTGAGGCTATGATCATACTCTACTTCACTATCATCATCATCATTACTAGTCACTAGTGATGGAGTTTGAATAAGATATGTGGGGTCCCCCTAGAGATTTTAAATCTAAATCCATAAGGTCCTTCATACTTAGTCATAGAAATTGGCTCGATGGTTCCTTGTTCATTTGGTATGAGGCCTCTTCCTTCATAATTGTGATGCTCCATGATCTTATTAGGAATAAGATACTTTGTATTTTCATAATAATCACCTTGGTCATCATTGTATAACCATGATTCATCCCCTTCAAGAGGGTTATGTTTAAGGCCAACTGTTGGTACAAATTTGATAGGTCCCTTATCTTTGTTCTTTTGTTGCCAATACATATGTGGGGTCACTTTAGGTCACCCAAAGGGTTATGGATTCTAAGGAAGATTGGCAATATGAAATGTATCATGGGTCACATAATCTCCAAGTCTATTATTTGAAATGGTGAAATGATTAGAATATTTAAAATGTGGTATGTAGGAAAGGGAATCCAAAGTATTAGGATCTATGTGATTATCCAGTGAAGGATCAATAAGTATGGCCTTTCATTTATCCTGCTTGGAACTTGGATTTATACCATACTAATAATTATAGATTTGAAATTTGACCTTAAGATACGTGTAGTGTACATATGGATGTAAATCTCCTAAAATATTCACTTCCATCCCTGAGTGGGAAAACTTGATACATTGGTGCAGCATTGATGGGACTACACGAATCTCATGTAACCAAGGCCTCTCTAGAATTAATTGTATGATAACTCAAGATCAAGCACATGGCCAAGTCTATCATGGGTCAAAGGCCCAATGATAACTAGAAAACTAATGGTGCCCTGTGACTCTCTTTCCTGATTATCATAAGCTTTGATGATTATTATTTTTTGTTGGAGATCTACCATTATGTACCCAAGAAGCTTGATGAGCTTTAGAGACACTATGTTGAGGCTAGATCCATTGTTGATAAGGACACATTTCATTTTATGCTATCTAATACAAACTTATATTTATAATGGGTTATTATAGAGTGGCCTAAGAGAAGACATATCACTTTGGTTTAATGTGACTTGTTGGGCTAGAGCTAGGTGTCCAACCAAAGCTTGAAAGTTATCAGGGGATATGTCACTGGAAATAGTGGATTGGGTCAAAATCTCATTCAAGATATTTTTGTGGATTATTGACATCCACATTAAATATAAAATAGAAATTTGTGATGGTGTTTTATGCAATTGTTCCACAATATCAAACTTCTTGTCTTAGTCAATAGCGAATGGTTTATTTTCAAGCTAAATGGTTGGTTAGATGATATGAAGAGTGGCAAATAGTTGTGGGCTTGGGATAGTAATATTTGACTTTCAAGATATTATTGTATAGTTAGGATTAAATACTAGACCATTATTTCTAATCAATTTTGGAAATGGTGTGAGACCAAATAAGACAAGTCTCAGTTTTTAGTGTACTTACATGTGGTCATGTGACAAGAACAAGTTGTCAATATAAGGTCTAAAAGGGGAAGTCTTAGTTTGTTAGTTTGCATGTATGCATTCCATGGTCAAAGAAGGATTATCCATTTAGTTTGGTTGAATGTTTTTGTTTAGCAATAGTTTAGATTGATTACTATTTGATCTAGGATTAATAGAGATGATATTAACACTACCCCCTATAATATGACCTACAACCCTATTGTAGTCATGTGCAATTACATGGTAGGTTTGTTGGTTGTTACCATTCTGACCTTAGTTTTTTTATTGTTCTATCATTATGCATTCTGACATTCATTTTGTTGGTTTGGCCTATGATTTTGATACTATTGATATTACTACTATACTAGTCATTGTTGTTTTTGTTGATTATTCTACTATTATCTATTGTTATGAGGGGGAAAGGGGTTTTGGTATATCCCAAGATCTTGATTAGAAATGCTAGAATCATTATCCAATTTTATCTTCCCATTATCCAACATATTCTTAATTTTTTGTTTGATTTGGACACATCTTCATAGATTATGCTTATTAACCTGATGATAGTCACAAATTTTGTTTTCACAATACTAATCAAGATAAGGAATGCCTTGTAGATAATGCTTTGGTATAGGCCAAATAATTATATTAGTGGCATAAAACTTGAAAAATATAGACTCAACAGGTTCTTCTAGGTCACTAAAGACATGACGTGTAGGAATGACTCTTCTAAGAGGAGGGGTTTACAGTGGTAAAGGCTACTATATTTGTTGTGCAGGTTTTGGTTGTTGCGCTTCTAGGACTAGTTGAGTAGGATTAAGTTGAAAAGGTGGTGTAGATGATGTTTGGATCATTTTCACTTGACAGAATTCAATTAATCCATTTCCCACAACATTCTTATTATGGTTGAATTGCTTTAGTCTTTCGTGGTTATTGGCCTGTGCCAGTTGTGATGCTTGCACTTAGATGTGATGTTGGTAATTTCCATAATTGGTAACTTAATTTTGATTAGTTTAATTAGGCTTAATGAATCCTTATATTAATGAATGCCTAATCAATAAACAAGCCTTTGTCAATGATCTCCTTGAATGTATGTGCACATTGTAGTTCAAAATGATTAGCTATCTCACTATGCAAATTTTTGGTAAACACAATGGCTAATTATTTATTTGGTAAACTATGGGTGAAAGGGATCACAAGGGCTCTCTATCATTGTAAATAAATTGAAAAACTCTGACCAGTTTTTTTTTCTTGCATTAAATCCACCAATGAAATCTCATGCTTGAGATTATAGGAAAAGTGTTACACAAACTTATTAGAAAGATCATCAAAATCCGTTAACTGAATTTTTGGGAAACTTAAAAAACCACTCCAAGGCTTATTGCACCAAGATCCTTAGAAATAATATCAAAAGTTATATGTCACTATATGCCACTGGTTGACATGTAACAAAGAATTCGGTCAAATTAGCCTTAGGGTCACCTTTCCCTTTGTATTTATCCAATTTTGGTGGTTCATATCTTAGAGAAAATTGTATCCACAAATACTCCATGTTGAATAGATAGTAATATACATCATCCAATTTGAATTTTTTAGTTTGTTTACTAAATTGAATAATAACAATTGCATCCTTCATATGTTATAATTCTTGGGATAGGAAACTAGAAGTAATATTTGTTTGAGGGAGATTTTGGGATTGAAAAGATGGTTAAGAGGTCACAAGTTGAACACTTTGACCAAGGTATGATAGATATATCTATTAGGGTACATTGGATTGGTTAGAGAATGGACCAGGAATACACATATATGGATTACAATTTGCTTGAAATTGCACACTTGGTTGTGTGATATTCTAGTTTAGGTTGGCGATAAAGGTTTTAACGAAAGGATTTTATGTTTGGGATGCAGGGATATAACTATACTATGCCTACTTTATTTAAAAGGGACATGTTTTAGATTAAGGTAAAAATAGGTTTTGAAGGGGCCCCGAAACCCTAAAACAAAGATAGAAAGATGAAGTGTTTATGACCACAGGCAGAACCTAAAACCTACTACAAAGAAGCATCATAAATAGTTTTTATATGGACCTAAAACCACTGGAAAGACCACAAGTCATAACCTAGGTTTTACATAGACTTGGCTACACCATAGTTAAAAGATTACAAAAAACCAGGAAACAGGACTAGATAACGTGACCAACTAAAAGGACTAGGCTATTCTTCTAGTTCCAAAATCATTTTCACTACTTCCTTACCTTTCACAGTAGTGTCTTGAATGGTAGTAGCTGCTGACATAGCTCCCTCTTGCATAGCTTTCTTTCTTGAGCTCTGTCTCATCCTCTTGCTAGGCCCCTCCAAGGATTTGATCTCCTCATTAGCTCTTTTTCAAATATTAACAACTACAGCACATATGTTGGATGTAACCTCATCCATCTTCATTCTACTTTCCCTGATGAGTTCCCTTAGGTTGTTCTCATAGTCTTTGAGTTTAATGGGAATGTCTCTTATCTATTTTTCCATGTTACTGATTTTGTTCCAAACTGCTTTCTGGTTATCTTCCATTATTTCCATTTTCCTTTTGAGATCCATTATCTCCTAAAACATCCAAGAATCAAGTTGGAGGATAGCCTCTACTTTGCAATTAACCCATCTTATAGGTGTGTACCTTCCATCGTTCTGCCTTTTATCACTCCACTCTTCTGTGTTCTTATTAGGACTGTTCTTACCTTCTTTAATGTGGTCCTCTCTTGCCCTTTGATTCTGCTCCTTAGTTTCAGCTTGACCTCCCAAGTCTATTTCTTGGTTGTCGGCCTGCACTGTGTTTTCCCTCTCATTTATCGAAACGGGGTCCCTTTATCATCCTCAAACACTTGTTGGTTTTCCTCAGAGTCATGTTCACTATTTTCAGACTTCTCCTCTATGTTGACTCCTTTCTCATTCTTCTCTTGAACTTCTTCTTCCTCACTAGAACTTGAACTCCTACTTTCTATTCCTCCCTCTTCCTCCAAGCTTTCCTCCCCAGACTTATCAGTTCTCTCCCATTCTGTATCCTCGTCAACATTCTGATTCTTTACACTAGGGGGCTTGATTTTATCTTTCCCTTTAACAATTTCACTCTTGTTACTCCATGAATCCTTATTTTTCCCGAAATAAGGGTTCATAACCATGGCCTTATTCTTGCAATAGCCTTCAATTATCATAATTAATCCTTCGTGCAGAATAGGACGTGCTTCCTTCTTCCTGTGAGTGAATAAACTTTGGATCAAAGAGAAATGCAAATAAAAGGGAAATGAAATTCTTACTTTATGTCTGAAATGATTTAGGAATAAAAAGTGGAATTTGTGGACTCTCTTGCTTCTTCCATCGAGTATGAAGTACTCTCGAATACAGCATAAGACATCCCTCCAAATGCCCTTAATCTACTCCAGTTCAAAGAAATCCCCATTCTTTTCCAGCTTCTGCTCCTCAACGTCCATCTTAGGGAATTTACAAAAGGCCTCATTTGAAATGCTAGTCTGCTTAGAGAATTATATTCCTTCCGTAGGCAGCCTCATAACCTCTGCTATAAATTCCTCTGTTAGATTCACTGTGATGCCATGCAAAGTGACCCTATCATCAATCTAGTTTTTGAAAAAGGCCGTTGTAATATGAGGTTTTGAACCATGGAGCCTTTCCATGTAGTTCACAACCTTCCCTCTCTGTAGGATCTTCCAGACATCTTGTTTCACTTTCCACTCTTCACAATTTTTGGGTTCTTGCTTCCTTGGTTCTCGTTTCCTTACGTGAGCCATGCAGATTTCCTTTGATACCCAATCATTGTAAACTCTACAATGACCCCACCTACTACTAATTTGGTTCAAATCTCACCTTTTTTTAGGCACGTTCAGGATCTGCTTCTCATTCTCAGGGACATTCCTTTTTAATGATTGTAAACCTTTCTCCACGAAGCCACTCCTCTAACTCATTAGTTTTCTATTACAAGCTAATCTTTCCCTCCTTTGCATGAATTGCGTCATGATGAATGAGCACTCTAAGATCCACATTTTTTTTAATGCTTCTTACCACCTCACTTTGTGTCCTATTCGGACTGCATAATTTGTTAACCAGTCAGCAACTCCGTTAGCTTCACGGTAGGTGTGGGTAATAGTTACTTTTTCAAATTTTTTGATTAAAGTTTTCATCTCCATCACCATAGCCTCTATAGTCCATGACACAAAAGTTTTATTGTTTAGAATATTTATGATATTCAAGGAGTCCCCTTCCAGCCATAATTTAGAATATCCCAAATCCACAACTAGTTTGATGGTATGAAGGGCAGCAGAAGCTTCAGCAATATTACAATTCAATTTCCCAATGGGGATTGCAACAACATCAATTACATTTCCCATATGGGTTCTTAAGACTCCTCCATATCTTGCATTCCCCGAATTCCCTTTAGTAGCTCCATCAAAGTTTCCTTTAATCCACCCTTGAGGGGGGACATTCCAAGTAACACCTAGTCTAGGATTTTCAGGTTTACCATTAGAATTTTCCATTCTTAAGGGATTATCCACTTGAAAGGTTAGATTTGGATTCCTTTGTGATGAGAAATTATCCTTAATAGATCTAATGATATTTTTCCCCACCACCCATATGAGAAGTTCTTTACTTCTAAAAATTTGGTTATTTCTTTCCTTCCATATTCCCCACCAAATATGGGGAAGAGTTAGTTTCCATAAGAATATAACTTCAGGATTCTTGGAAGGATAATACCAACTTTTAAAAGATAGTTCCACATTTTTGTGGTGAATCCAAGAAATACCCCATAGATTGAGGATTTCTTTCCAAACTTGCTACGTAAAAGAACATTTCACAAACAAGTGATCTCTATCTTCAAATCCCTTCTTACAGAGAATACACCTATTCACAACATATATTCCTCTTTTCTATAAATTGTCCAGAGTCAAGATTTTATTTTGGAGGGTCCAGAAGAAGATTTTGATTTTAGGGATGAGCCCCTTTATCCAGGCCTTCATCCACAAAGGTTTGTTTCCATTTCCATTCGATGTAAAAATGGAAGAAACTTTAAATTGTCCACTAGGCTCATTATGCCAAACAATCTTATCTTCAAGATTAGGGTAGAGAGATATAGCATTTAGGGATAGTTGTATATTCTTGAACTCTTGATCAAGATTAGTAAGGTTCACCCAAGAGTTGTTCTGCCAGTATTGGTTAACCATTATTCCAAATCTTTGCTTACATTGGTCTATTGCTTCTTTATCTTGGATTTCATCTATCAAAGGTTTTCCTTTTAACCAAACATCCTCCCAAAATTTCACCTTTTTTACATTGCCAACTTTCCAAGAGCTTCCTTCTTCTAAAACATGTTTAGTACCCTGAACTGCCCCCCATATGGAAGATGGATGAGAAACGTCAGGGTAAGAAAAGAAATCAGAGAGGTTTAAATGGGACATGTTATTAACTAATCAAACCTTAATATTGAGTGAGAATTTGTGGACCAAGACCCTATCTCTATATTTGTGGCACATTTTGAATCAATAGTTGTCTAGTAGGTACCTGAGAAATATGAGGTCCTCATTATTACATGAATCCTTATGAGGAAGTGAAAGCAAGTTATAGGTTTAACATCTATCATTGATCAATATTTGCATGTTCTTTAATATTCATTGGTTGGTTTTAGATTGGCATATTAGTTTGAAACTGAAGAGGTATGTTTGTCATTACCTGGTGAGGTGGAACATTAGTTTCCCCTAACTGAGGTGGAAATGTATTTGTCCTCTATTATGTTGATACACTAGATTATGCCTATTGTTTTGGAATACTACTCATTACCTATTGAGAAGGAGTAGGATTCATCACATTTTGTCATTGAGGTATGACATTGGCTATTATTTGATGATCTAATCCTGTAGGTTGTATACTAAAGGAAGTAACTAGTTGAGGTTGGGGTGTAAAAAATCCTATTCCCTAGTATGATGACCTATTCATAGGATTAACTATAAGCACATATTGTTGGCTAATTTTTTGAACATTAGTACCACTTTGATCAGGACTAGACATTATTTGCACATTATCTACTACATTTTGCTCACTATGTAGTGTAGAGGCTGAAGAAACTTCTTCAATAAAGGGCATATACATCAAGTTATATATTGAAATGGTTTGTACAAATGGGTTGGAATTTAGATTCTTTTATCTATTTAACTCTATCAACACTCCTATTGAAGGAACTAGGTCAATGAGAGGCATACTTACCATGTTCATCTAATTGAAATCATGTGCTAGATTTAGATATGTTTGATATGCTATCTACATTTTGTTAAAGTAATCTTCCATGATGTTTTTGCCACAATCAGATATATTAGCATCTTGGTACATTTTTTAGACTAGAGCCATAAGATTTCTAGAAGAAGCCTCTTAACTATAAATGATATTTTGGGGCACTCTTACTAGACTTGGTAAATTTTCATGGGGGAAGTCTACTAGAAACTTGGCCCCTACCTCAATGGACCTAACCAAAATCTCATCTTTGTTCTCTAAGAAATTTCACTTAAAAAAAATGGATATACAATGGAAGTCATATTAGTATAATATGACTATTGAAGTACTAACTCAACCACTATAGGTATTGTAGCTAGGTATTGCACAATTTTCTCTTGGTCCTATTTTATGTATGGTGGTGTGCTAACTATATTGTTGGTCAATGGATCTTGGCTTTGTTCTCCCGACTGAGTATTATAGGAGGGATAAGAATCAATCTCATAAGCAATATTATATTCCTATGGATCTTTTGCCATTTCTTCCTATGTAACTACATTACTAATCCCTGGATTGTACATGAGTCCACTACAAATGTAGGAATACATGTTGAGATCCATAGTCAATGTTTTGTGATAAAATGTGAGAGTTATAAAAAATCTAAAAAGGACAATGTGTAGAATAGATGATGTTACAACTTGGTCTAGATTTTTATAAAGGATCAATAGATTTATGTAAAGGTTTGTGAGGAAACAAGCTAGCGTGAAGTGTCTAACATTTTATTGTTCACACAAAGGTGAGCAAGTAAATGGACCTAAAACAAAAATGCCAAACTCTAAGGTTAAAGTGTTTCAAATCATTATAATCTATGAATTTAAAAGTTTCTAAGTCTTTTGGCCAAACACGACATCAAAAGCTAAGCTCAAACAAGGCATGTGCTATGACTCTTGACCAAATGGTATCAAAATCTAGACTTTGAAAATAGATGAATTTTTTAATCTAATGGATTTGAAAAACTTCTAATGAACACCAGGCATTTGATTCTTAGACATGAACTTGATCAACTAGGTATAAGGTATGAAACAAAAGGCACTTTAGCACTAGTTTATTTTCTCACAAAAAATGGTATAAAACTAAGCTCTTTTGAAAAACAAGCTAGACAAAGGTGATTAGTATAACTATGTTTTAGACAAAGGATCAAAAAGGTACACATGGATTAGTTTGAAATTGTAGAAACAAATTTGGAATTCTATGTAAGAAGGTCTATGAAAAAATATTTGAAATGTTTTCGGTAGTGTAATGATACTATACTACCCAAAAGGTGTGATAAAAAAGTTTGTTTCAAAAACTCTCTAAGGAAAAGGCAATTTTCCATAATTTTGACAACATAACACTACCTTTCTTGACTCAAAATGGTGTGTTGTATAGACTCAAAATGTAAGTGTTTAGCATAAAAATGGCTTAAGTCTATCAAGTGATGATAATGATATTGAGTCTTAAATGACCTTCAACCCAAATTAGAAATTAAACCTAAGTTCCCTCAAGTTTAGTGCAAATGGTAAACCCACTTAACACATCAAAACCTATGAACTTGTAAAGGTGTAATTCTGAATTTAGATTATAAGTGAAGGACTTAAACAACATTGATAAAGATATAGACTCAATTGGGCAACATAATTGCACCAAAGTGGATGGTATGACTCTCAAGATTTTTATGAACTTTTGAACAAGGAAAATTTATGATATCACATGGGTAGCATAATGCCTCTTTGCTCAAAGGAAAATTTATACTATGTGTTTTATTTGGATTGTTTATTTACACCAAGTTTTGACTCCAAAAAAGACTTTAAACTAGGATAAGACCAACTAATTAATCACACTTATATCCTAAACTGACAAGGTTGCTTGGTATTGTTGGAATCTATCAATATACATCATTTTAAAGAATTTTAAGCATTCATCCAAAATTAAATGTGCATTATATAATAGGGGTTTTACACCCCCCCCTTCTCTCAAATGATAGTATTATGACATAGATCTTGGGGTGCACCTTAAACCAACAATACTTCCATAACAAGGGGGGATTTTCTTAAGATCTAACAATTTTTTGAATGATCTATGGGAATCAATTACATAATGACTTTCATGCTAAACAATGTAAAAGAAAAGCATGGATTTTGGGTCCGTGTCACTTGGCATTTTGTAAAAATTTCTTGTCCTTTTTACAACCCCTACATCCAATTATTTTCTTAGTATATTACAATGTCTAAAGTGCCACTATGTTCTGTGTGCAACTCCAAAAGAGCTAAATGAAGTCAATGCTGGGAGATGAAACCCTAGGTCAAAGCTTCCCTAAAGAACCTATGGGAGGTGATGAAGTCCCCCTCGCAAGTGAAGATGCATAAAAATAAATAAATCATGAAATTAGAAAGACTTTAGAGTCATTTTCAAGGTCACCCAAACTTTGATGAGTTTTTGGGGAGTGCTTTAGATGATTTTCTTTCTAAGCCTTAGACTAGGCTACTTACAATAGGAATGACACTTTTTATTCCAAGGGTTCCCTAAAGGGGACAAATAAAAGAGCATACACATAACATTTCTCTTTTTTCCAAACAAAAATTTGATTAAACAACTATTGCAAACAAGAATTGACAAGTGCGTTCAATTTTTAACCCAAAATGAAAGACTTGGTGATGTTCATTTGACCCCTTGGTCTTAGTTTCAAACTTTGAAAAAATTCACCAAAAACATATAAATCCTTTGTTAAACACCCAAAACAAGGTTCCTAATTGATTTTTAAGCATGAAAAGGTGATTTAAACATGTTTTGAACAAAAATCAAGCTTGGTCCTGTAGTAAAATTGTTAGCATGTCTTTTAGCTTTAAAGCTCTTATTATCTTGAAATAATGAACTTTGAAAATGTAGCTCTCAGGTCTATGTTTTTAGAAAAACACTATGATTGATGTCAGTTATTACCATCAACATCAATTACTTTAGCTAACTAAGATCTAATTGATATTAGTTTTTCTAATTGATCTCAATTAAGATATGTAACCAAAGTTAGTATTACTTGTTGACATTAGTTACTATGTAAAACCATGGCAAAAAATGGAAAAATAAAGTCCAAAAATCAATTTTCAAGAGTTTTAAGGGCTCAAATAAATATTTTAGAGTTACAAAATGATCTTATTTAGGTGTGATATGTGTTTAGTCCCATCGGATGTGCCATAATGTGATCTAGGAATTTGACTCAAGAGAGGATGGTTAGTATGGTGTTAGTTTCAAAATGAAAAAAAATGAAATAAACATAATAGGAGCATAACATCTCTAGGCCTAGACACTAGGGAGAGCTTAGTTGATGAAAAAAAATGACAAACATAACTAAAAGGTAAGAAATAAAACACAAGAGTTCCTTCACCTTCCTTGGATGATCTAAATGCTTTTGTAGTATAGGCTTGCTCAGCTTGTGCTCATGAAGTCCTTAGCAATGGAAGTTTGGCTACCTCCATCTCTCATTGGCACCTTTGGCTTGTATCTTGGCTTGGGTTGGAATCAATTTGTCATTGTAACACTAGTTTCTTAAGGATTTTGGAATGAATTTTGCATTATAAGTTTGCACAAATTAATCTTAAAAGTGATGTTGTGAGGCCTCCTATTTATAGATTTTTGGATTTGATCAAAATCAACCTCAACCATCCATCTCAAGATTAAGATGTGTGGTTAAGGATTAATTCAATTTTTGGAATTAAGTTTGTAATTATCCTCATAATGACATTGGAATAAGGGGTAATTAAGAGGAATGGAGGGCATAATGGAAGATATTGATGAGGCATGGAGGGAATGAATCCTAATATTTATGGAATTTCTGGCCTAGGGATGTCTTCCCAAGAAATGAGGCCACTTGATGATGCAAATATTCAATATTCATTTCCAAAAATAAGTATTCAACAAGTTTCCATAGAATTTTGGATTAGGCATAATTTGGGTTAATTAGCTCTTAATCATGATTAAGCACTTTGTTCACAAATTATTCAAATTGATCAGAATGCTTTGTTATTGATCCAAAATTTAATTAGATTAGAATTTTAATTCCATGTTAGATGTGTTGGAACCGTATTACCATTTAGGATGTTATCAATAACAAATAATGAAGGCATGTATTTTGTGTAAGACATTTGACATAAAAGATCAATCTAGAGCACACAGGTGCAAAATTGGCATTTTGACTCAAAATAATCTGATCAATGTTAGCTAGCCCATAAAATTACATTTCCCCATTAAGGGATACCCTAGATAAAATCAACACTTGAATATCTTAGTTTCACATCATTTAGTGTGCTTTAGTGTTTTTAGGCCAAATTATTCATTTTAAGTGGAAATTAGCCAAAAGCCTAATTGGGGGTTATCGATGGCTAGTTTTAGGTGTCTAAAATTTGACGATGACTTATATGATTGAATTTTAGTTTTAGTGCAATGTATCCATGTCCCTTGTTTTATTGGTCCCTTGGAAACTATTGTATGCTTCTTGCCTCGTGTGCTTGTTGCTTGATTTATTTTCAATTATTTGTAATGCCATGATCCACTTCATGAATTATCTTGCTTTCTTGGATGCCATGATGGACATCATAATCCATCCACACTTGACAACTAATAACTAAAACCTAACCATAATTCTAGTTCTAATTCATTATATTACACATTATATTACATTTTTATATCTATCTAGGCATACCCTTGTTGATCTAATAATCTCCATTACAAACCATGTTATATCTTGAGATATCTTGTCAATTATCATTGTTATATCATGCATTTTTTAAAGTAACACACTTTTAGGGATATCTATTTAGATGGTATTCATTTTAGGGTTTTCATTCCTACCTTCAAAATAGGGGGCAATAAATAAGGGTTTTGTCACAAAGATCAGAGCTTCTAAAAGTAAAAAATAGTTTTTAGATCACCCAAAACAACAACCAAACTTCAAACTAGGTAGAACAGACCATAAATATAGTGATAATTATATAATATTCATCATAATCAAACCAAGACAAGAGTTCCAATATTAGATTACAACATCAAATAGCAAGGTGTCTATTTTTGGCACTCCTATCCAAACAACAAAAAAAACTATATTTTTTAAAAATAGATAAGAATGTAAGACTATTTACAATTTTGTCAACAATAGTTTAGTTTAGAATTATTAGTTTTAGCACAATTTTTCTCAAAGAATCCAAACATAGGAGGTATCATTCATAACATGATATATCTTGCTTCTAGTTTTATATTAGGCAACTGATCTAACTTCCAAAACAAAATCCATGTTTTAAACACCAATGATTGGGGGCAATGTGTGTAACACATTTGATTTCTCATCTTTCCAATTTTAGTACATTATCCAGGTGTCCTTAGAAATTTCATACCTTATTATATGTATAGGTGGTTGGCATCATTTCTGAGTGGCTTCCACGTAAGCCTATTGCCTAGTTTCAGAGTGACTTTCATACAAGCTTAAACTCCACCTTTTTGAGTGGCTACGAGTGGCCTAGTTTCTAGCACACATTTAGCTATCTATGCCACATTGTTAGATTATAAAACATTAATTGGATTTAGGAGCCATCTCATATGACACACATTTCATACCAATATTAATTCATAACTTCACTTCATGAGACAATGATGGATCTATTGGACAAGTTAACCATTGCATTTTTGAGCCAACTACTCAAAGGATGTGACACATAATCCAAACATTAATTAACACACACATGACCACATAGATTCACTTAGTAGGTGATGATGGATCCAAAGGGCCAACCTTTGTATTCTTGATCCATTCTCAGGTAAGTAAACACTTAGATCCATTCATGATATCACTTTTGGTATAATACATATCTAGTATCATTCAACATCATCCAACACATACTCAACATCATAATAGGGTTTGTATTGGTTCATGTACCTAGTGAGGTATATCCATTCCTTTCTCTTCCTCTCTCTATTACTTAGATTATATATGTTCTTATTATAGATATAGAATATTTAGTAAGAACTTATCTACTCTTGATTTTCTCTTATAGATTTACACTTCACAACATGCTCTCTCTATGCATACCCAACATCACATATCTTTACGAGCTTCGCCCTTATAGTAAGCTCAGGTATGCTTTCTATTTTTCCTTTATCCTAGTGTTTTTCTTTATTACATCACTACAATAAAGGGGGAGGGTAAATTTAGTCATATAAAATGTCAAAATTGGTAGCTTGAGTGTGGCTTGTGACACCCAACCCATAGGTCCCTCTTGTATGCTTTCATGGCCTTCCTAGACACCATTTCACTCATTCTCAATCATCCATAGAGTTTTGAGACCTGATTATAGCTTAGCCAAGATACATTTCCTATGATAATTCCATCCCCTAGGTCTCATACCTTTAGGACAATAGTGCCCAACTTGGACTATAGTGTCAGACCCTAGGGTGTCAATTTTTGGTATTCCTATCTAATTGCATTTTTACCTCCAATGGTCACTTCCTTCTAGTTCCTATCCTTCTTCTTATCAACCTAATGTGAATAAATTCAACCCATGACCAATATATTTTTATACAATCCCATTCAAAGTTCATTTATAAGGGGTTGGTAATTATTAAAAAGCAAGAATATAAACAAAACCACTAAGGAAATTTTGCTTATTCTCTACATACAGCCAACCAATACAACTAAAATCATATTCAAACCCTCACACCAGTCTCTATCCACCTCAAACATACCCAATTTATCATTTTAAATATTCATATATACTATTCCATAAAGCACATCAAGTGGGAGAACTACATATGGCTTGATCCCTCTTTGGAGTATTGGTATGTAGGTAGTGTGCCCACACAAGGGGTGTGGATACATGTTTAGTGCATATTACACACACTAACCCCCCATATTTCTCAAATTTTGTCAAAGCATAATGGAGTCTAGGTTTTAAGACTAAATCAATTTTACAAGGAGTTCTATAGGCATCCAACATCGAAAATTTCACAAGTAGGCTCACATAAGGGCAATGAATGAAACCTATAAAACTCAAGTTTTAGGGATAATAGTAGTAGAATAAGACTATAGTAATGGAACCTAGGGTG